>JAPMOB010228759.1:0-13530 GCA_029875015.1 Lepomis gibbosus | reverse complement strand
AACACAAATCAATGTTCCTTTTGATGGGGATATGCCGATACGCGTTTACATGACGAAATATTCGGGTTAGAAAAGGGGTTATTACCCCAGGGGTAATAACCGGGTTTTTAAAAACCAGGTTATGAGCATATCCAGGTTTTTGCCGGTGTTTACATGGCCGTGCGCGACCGGGTTATTGCTAATATCCCGGTTTTGAACGGGTTACTGGCTGCATGTAAACGTAGTCACTGATGCATGCTGATGCAAAAAGGGGGCAAGTGTGATACCCAGTTCACACTGCAGTAAAACTAACTGTTCACAAAACACAGCCAAAACATTGAAGTGACATAAGTAAGCAGTCACTGTAGGAAAAACCTCTTTCAGAAAAAATTCCTTGCCAGCCAGTAAGACAAGTAGCTGATGCTCCCAGGAGGATAAGGAGGTCATTCATACACTCAGAGTTCCACTAACCACTTAATTTCTCTGACAGAGCACCCAAGCTTGTGATGGCAAAATTATCACAGCTCAATAATCTAACAGTAGTCAAAGGATATAAACCACATGTCTGGCCTGACAAGACACTTGCAGCCTGGCATTACACTCATAAATCATCAACCCTCACGCTGCCACTCACTGGTCGAGTAGTTGGCGTCCCTGCTGTGGCTAACACAAACACACTGCTTTTTGGCAAAGTAAACACAACTGTGGTAGCTTTTGTAGATGCTGCTCATTTCAGTTTGTGACAAATCCATACTGTGCAACTTAAATCTGTTAATCAACTCCACCCTCATTACTTTGTGACCTCAGAGTCCCATCCATCAGGTTTAGTACCATATTTATGCGAACAGCTTGCTGCAATAGACACTAAATCACATGGCTGTAACTGTATATATAAAGCATGCAGATCAGCTTGTGTGATTTAGCTACTGTCCCACTAAAACATTAAAGTTGGCAGTCCTTGCTAAGATCTACTCCTTTTGGATTGGAACAAGATAAGGAGGCTACATGATCATTGAGATTGTACAGCTGAGGCATTAAAAACTGAGCATCATCTGAAGCTGATATCAAGAATAGGACAGCAGCTGCTGACAGTGTTGCCAAGCACTTGTAAACATTCTAGCCCTTAACATTAGCTAGCACACTACTGTTGACAGAAAACTGATGGTTCACATCTCACCTCCAGCTCTCGCTGAAGAATAGACAATGACAACAATTTTCTCATCTAGACTTGTGCTTTCTGCTTTTGTTTAATCTCACAGCAGATCATTACTACAGCGAGTTGTACCATGTCAGTCTCCATTTTGTTTACATCTGCTTCCCCATGAGATCACGTGAGGTGGTGCATTGCTCCCTCGCGCACAAGAAACTTAATATCCTGTAGTGCGTGATGCACCATTATTTTCAAATCTTGCAACGTTTGCACGTTTGAGATTAGAGAGGAGAACATCTGGGAAGTTTTTCCTTTATGGGTGTGATGCAACCTAATTTCAAAATCAGTTAGGATTTTAAAACTACTCTAGTCAGAGCCGAGCTTCACAGTGGTTATATTACCTAGGAATAAAATAAACCAAAATACCCTGAATGCAAAAAAAAAAAATCTAACCATCATCCAGGACTAGGTACTTTATTTTTGAAAAAAATAATGCATTATTAATTAGCGCTTTACATTTATTCACATTAGTTCATTCAAAGGCATTATTAAGTGTGACTCTGTACATCAGTAGTGCAGCAATGTTATGCTATGCTGCGGATGTAAATGCTTTGATTGCTAGCTCCCATATTATAAAAAAAAGAAAAATATCTACAGAAATTATGTTTAACTTTCACTATCAATAAGTAGATATTGGATATCTGTCTTGTTTTAGAACGGCTTTATTCTGTCATTCAGTATCTTTAATTGGAGGCAGGTACGGTTTCATTTAATTTCATATGATGTGTTTCAGAAAACGAGCATTTCCCTAGATGTGCTTGCAATTGCAGTTAAATGCAACAGTCACTATAAACTATGATGCCATATCGGGCAATTATCTAAGTGATGTTAACAGTTTTGACCCCACTGATTCCCCAAGTCTTTGTTAAAAAAAAAGAAAATAAAGAGTGCACTATTATACAAGACAACTTTAGCCAAGATTAACCAATCAATTCTTGCGTGTATGTTCTAAAAACTAAGTCAATACGAGAATTAATGAATGTAATATAACATTGACTCTGAAAGATACTACAACCACACTGAGTCAATCCACAGCTCTTTCTTTTAGTGTCTGACAAGATTATAAACAAACAGTAAAGAAATCCCTTCTGTAAACCGACTAAACTGACCTTTGCTTTGGTACAAAGAAAAGAAGTCTTTTATGGGACACTACATAATTAACAGAAACAGAGGGACAAGGAAAGAAAGACAACCAAAGAAAAGCAACAAGACGGATAAAAGACAGAAAGAGGCCCACTGAGAAAAACTCATCAGTAAGAAAACACTGAGAAACAAGGAGCAGTGACACAAAAGGCATAAATATATGGCCCTCTCTAAGCTGAGGTTAGCCAAGAAAAGATGATACTGAGGAACAGACTGGACCTCTACTCTCGTGTTGCATAACTGCTTTACTTACTCGGTACAGCCATTATTCTGAAATTGTCTGGGGGGGTGGATGAGCAGGATGAGGGATCAGCTGTGTGTGTCTGTGTGTTTAAAATTATAGAGTGTACGTCATAACACTGTTGAGGATGTTTACAGAGTTGATGCCCAATGTTATCCGTACATCTCTTACAGTCACAAATAGCATCTATGTTGAATTTCATCCAGCAATTTATCATCTATGTTTTTTTGATAAAGGAAGAGAGCACCAGTACCAAGCAGATAGGCTGCAAATTACAGACTTATCAGTCCAAACAAATGGAACATTTTTGCTTAATCATTTGAAACCTCAGCCACGCTTCTTGAGAGCAATCTTTGCTTACACTAACTAGGCTAATCAGAAACTGAAAAATGGTTATGTGACAATTTCACAATCAACTTTACAGTCTAATACAGACCAACCAACAGAAATGTATGCTCTTTTGTTAGAAAAGCATGTGAATATGAACAAATTAAAAACATTTCTTATTGCTATAAACGTCATGATACCATGCTAATTATTCATTGTTTGCAACGTACGAAGGTCAAGAAAAATGGCAAAAATACAGATTCTAGGCAGTAACCTATAAAAGTCTGAATTTCCTTTATTGGGGAATATTTTGAGTGACTTTTCCATTTAATTTTGTTGTTGACCTTCCTCTGGCTTGATGATTTAAAAGCAAGTGCAAAGTGTTAGAAAGCACACTGTCTGAGTGTAGGCCCCTAAGAAATCTCTTTAATTTTTTTGCCAGATTATTTTTGTTTTACAATTTAAACACATTTTGTCAATAGAAAGAATGTGCAATCAACAATTTAATAAGAAAATATAAAACATTTAATCAATATTATTTTAACAAATCATGCCAATATAAAATTATATGAAATGTATGTGCAATAATAATAATAATAATAATAGTGACAATTCACAATAAGTGCTTTCCAACTGTAGGATGTTAAAATACTATAATACTATTTAATAAGGGAAATTCACAATAAATCCATTGTAGGCCTATTGTGAATTGTCCCCTATTAATTAGGTTATCACTCAACAACCTCCATTGGCTGCCGAACACACCATAGTAATAATTCAATCTGATGGAGGCTACTCTCACAAGGGCAACAATTCCTTTTTACAAAAGCCCCTTTTACACCACTGGTACCAGCTCAACTCAACTCTACTAGACTCGCTTTTGGCCCGCCGTCCGCCGTTTTCCATTGCAGATTGTAGCCCCTCAGTGTAACTGGTCATCATAGCAACACCACACCCAACTGCCGCCACGTAAGGTTTAATGCGACACACCAATTGTGACAAAATAGCAGTGCGAAAATCTTACAGCCATGTTTTCCTCTGCTGTTGTTGCTGGAGTTGTCTGCTGCGTTGGCTACAGTGGTCTTAGTGATACTGTGAGCTGACTGGCCGGCTAGCTCGTTAACATTCTGTTGCTGGCCCCTGTCTTGATGTACGCAATCATGATGCAGTGAATAGTGACGATTCTCTGACCAATCAGTAGTCTGCAGTGTTTTCACCACACCTTTTGCTATAACCTAAAACTTTCATGCTGAACACATTCTCCATTGCAGTATTCTCTGCCATGGTATGTACAAACAAATGGAACCACTTTGTTTCCACCAAACCTCTCGTTGTCCTTTCCTTTTTTGGTGACGTGATCCCTCATGTTCTTCCACACTCTTTGACAAAATGTCTCTTCCTTTCCTAGTGTGGTGGCTCTCTCTTTCCATGAATTTCAGGCTGTTTGACTGCCCCGGGAGTCTTTCAATGAAGAAGCAGGTGTTTGTACTGGCGTACCTGTTCAGCCTTCCTAGTCTCTACGCAAGAGGTGCAATGACAGCACTTTTGCTGCACGCTGGAGAAACTGGGTAGAGCATAAACAAAGCTTAATATTTTTAATCTTACCCGCCACCTCCACGATGTCCCCAGGAACAATGTCCCTGGCCTTGATTCTCTGGACACTCTTCCTATCCTGGCGGTACACCTTCCCCATCTCTGGCTCATACTCCTTAAGTGCTTCAATGGCATTTTCTGCATTTCGCTCCTGAACAGTAGAAACAGGGGGCGGGAAAGTTAATAGAGTAATTGTCACACAATCACAAGTGTTCCGGCTGCATTCTAACATTAACTTAGCTCTAGCTATCTTTAGATAGGCTCCTTGCATTGCGAATAACTTTTTTTAAGCAGCATTCACAGCCTTGTGTTGGACAGATTTGTGCAGCGGTACTAGTGAGTGAGAGAGAAAGAAACGAGCGAGAGGAAGTGCTGCGCGAATGTGCTACAACGCTGTGCAATGAAATACGAATTTAAATAGGCTTAGTAAAAAAAAATTGAAAATCATATAGGAATCATTTAGCAAACACTGAACATAAGCATGTCACAGGAACTGGACAGAAAGGAAGATGAAGTCAAAATGACTAATAAGAAATGAACTAAGTGCACATACACCAGTGGCCTAGGGTAGAAAGTGAAGCAGAATTATGTAAATACTGGGACATGTTGTAAAAGGCTGAACAAAATTAAGTACCATTGACCAAAACACTTCACATTAAAGAATGTTTTTGTTTTGCTTTTTTCCCCATACACACCATGGAGCTTTTCTATTAAAAAAAATGTGAAACTGCCACTATGAGTACGATGACATTCTTACTTCAGTTTCCCCAAACGTTCCCTTCGTGCCTGTTCAGCTCCTTCCTCATCATTCTTCACTTACACTTTTCGGTTTGTGCTGACCTTGTCTGACTGATTGTTCTCAGATTGGACAGTTTAGTGGCCGCGCCTAGCCTGCCTGGCAGGCAGGCAGCTCTTAACAAGACATAGCAAGACGGGGCACACAACCTCAGGATATTTGCTCTTTTGTAAGGGATAGCAACAGGGACACAAATAAAATGGCTGCCAGTCAGGGTGAGGGTTTACAAAGTTAAAATAGGTTTCAGGCATAAAAAAATGTCAATTGCTTTGAATTCAGAGGAAAACTATGTCAACAGAAAAAGCAACAGAAAAATCAGCAGATACAGTTCCCTTCAGTTCTATGTCAACTACGTCAACTTACTAACTGAACTAATTTGAAAGTTAGCGGTTATAAAGTTACAGACTCTTTCAATAATTTCTAAAAGATATTTTCGATTTTTTTCTTTAACCTATAAAGAAAATGCAGTTGTACCAGCAGGAATAGAGTAGTCTGCTTGCTTGCTCGCTCCCTCTCACACAAACTGAAACGGAGCCCTGAGTTTATAGAAAACTAAAGCATTCAAGTAAACTATAAGAAGTTAGTCTATTTTCATAAACACTTTCAATGTCAGAGACATACCTTCAAATAAGTTATAATAAGGATCCTAGCTATTAAGTATAGCTATGTTAACGTTAGAATATAGCTGGGTTGTCGAGGTTAGCACGCTGTACATAGCTGCTGTTCTATATCGATTACACCCCCCAACCGTGTGGCACCAGCATGACACAGTAATACTGTGGGAAACCCTTCACTGTGCATTTACAGATGTTTCTGGTGGTTTCTATTAAAGCTAATAAGCCTATTTCTTCCATGCTGTTATTTAACTGGCATGCTGCAATGTAACGCCACCCCCCTTGGCAATCAGACCGCCAATCTGTGATCTCAAGTAGACATGATTAGACAATATAAAATAGAGAATATTACCCAACCCTATCCCCCATCTCAAAAGAACTTAATGGGGATTGTTCTTCAAATGAGTTTTAGACATCTGCACAAGCAACACATTTTTGATGACAAGAGTAAGAGAAATACGGGTTTTCAAGACCTACCGCCACTGATCTTCATCACTGGCTTCTGGGGGTTCTCTACTCTGTAGACATTAACCACACACTATAATTCAGGGGTTCACCTACTTCTCCCTCAGATATTTAGAAATCTGTTTACATGCAATGTCTTTCCTAAAAATAGCTAATAGGAGTGTCAGTGTACCTATCCATCATTTCTGACTCCAGGGAAACATGCTGTTTTTCCTTTTAGAAAGGGTGCCAGTGGAAAAAAAAAAGATAATTAATTTTTGTGTCCAGATGAGAGCCCCCATCCACAATCATTGCTGCCTTTGCTTCCTGCCTATAATTAAGGTGTATGTTGACAAATCAATACTTCTTTTCAAAAGGAACCGACACAGTAAATCCTGAGGGAAAGCAAAGACTCAGCAGGCACATATAAACAAAAAGGCAGAGAATTAGCTCCTCTCAAGCGCCATTAAAACTGCTTTTGTTTTCTCATTTTACTCTTGAAGACTAAATGTTGCCGTGCTCAGTCAAAGGGCAAGAGCTAGAGTTTCCCTGAAAAGATGGGTTAATGAATGAGGACCAATATATATCAAGTAACAAGGAAGTGGAGCAAGCCAGGTTTCTGGTGTGACTTACACAGGAAGAAGTGATTGAGATTGGTGCATATTTATCCTTAAAGGCCAATAGAATGTGCTGAATCCTTGACTTTCTTGTTCTTTCATAATAAAAATTTAATTATAAGCCTTTCCATTCCATATTTCCTTTCATGGCATTAGTTTCCTTTTTCAGTAAAAGTCGATGCTTGTACATTCCCAACACACTGCAGAGATGCATATTTTCTTTTTGTGATATCATGCTCTTCAGTAAAATTTGTTGTTTGAACTGCATCTTCAGTTTTATGCCCCGCTATTGAGCCAATATAACATATGTTTGCTATGAGGAACAACTGGCAGGGCAGAGTCAGGTAGCAAAATTCCACTGCTCCTTATCTTTCCTGCACTAAAAAGGTACACCACCTGCCATCACTCTTATTTAGTACATTTTGAACTAAACCTCCTGGACAAAGTTAGTTTCTAACAGCTCATCTAACTATCCACTGTTAGGTGATCATTTTAAACAAAGCAAAAAAGCCATCATTTAGACTCATTAAGTCAAAACAGTACATAAACCTTTGATTTTAATAATACATTTCAATATTCTATACTTGTAGATAATGTAAATGTGATGTGTTTACCTGCCAGACTCCTACAATGGCATTTGCTATGAGAATAAGTAGGATAACAAAAGGCTCCACGAAGGCCGTAACTGTTTCTTCTCCCTCTTCGAACCAGGCTAGGACCTACACACAAAACACAGAAAAAGAAATGAACAGTAATTAAACACAACTCAAATGAATGCTACAGGGTGGCGCGGTGGTGCAGTTGTTAGCACTGGCGCCTCACAGCAAGAAGGTCGTGGGTTCCCCCGGTTGCCCTTTCTGTGTGGAGTTTGCATGTTCGTGTCTGTGTGCGCTTTCTCCCACCATCCAAAGACATGCAGGCTAGGTTAATTGGTGTCTTAGGTGTGAATGTGAGTAAGTGGTTGTTTGTATATGTGTGGCCCTGCGATGGACTGGCGACCTGTCCAGGGTGTATGTGTATCTGTGGGGGTGCAAGTATGTTGCAGTAGCCCTGTTGTTTATCATGGGATGATCATCAAGGGAAAGAATGCAGTCCTGTGGTTCATTGCTGTCAAAAGTTCAAACCATTGTGCCAAAATATAAAAACACTAAGTGGAGGGTTAGCAATAACTAGCATCACCTCCTGTGAATGATACTGTGTGTGTATGTGTGTGTCAAAAAACACATTTAAGTGCTGTATCTCTGTAAGTATCTAACCATCATTTAATTATTCATAATAAATATAAAGCCAGTTTCTGCCAGTACTGCGGAAACTGGGCCAAGTGTGTTAGAGACTCGTGACAGAGAGACTGGTAGTGTAGTAACCACTTTCCTCCTTTAGAATCTGTGCCAGGACTGAAGTGTGTCAAACAAAATGCCAACATCCCCCCAATCATCTATTTCCAACCTGTTTAAGCACAACCAATCAGATGTAAATTTCAATTTTAAGTCTCTTTCAAACAATGCTGCACCTTTCACTTCCTCAGTAAATGATTATAGAGTCTTACAAATGTTTGTATACAACTTTGTAGTCTAGCAGAAGCAGTGCCACAGGATAGTTAACTAACACTGTGGCATACATAAACTGCACTGGGAATGGAATACACTAGAATTGCCACTCATTGTTGACAAGAACACAAGCACAAGTTACGTCTGTTCATTTATATAACATACCTACTGGAAATCAATGTAATGTTGAGTTTTAGGAATCACCACAGTGGAGTGGCATGTTCACACTAGGAAACTATCATCAGAGAGACATAGGGACCTTCCTGGTGCCTGTCGCTTCCACTGTTTAACAGTTCAACTCAAAGCATATTACTCATTTCAACAACCTTCAAAATTATCATCAAGTGACCTTACTATCTGTTCCCAGATTAACATCGAAGATGAGTGTTTCTTTTTAACAACGGACTTGAACATCTCACTGAAAAAACAGGCTCAATAAGGCTGCAATAACTTAAGATTTGCTTCAGGAGCAAACGTCAGTATGCACCTTAAGACAGAATCGGGAAACAAAAAAAAGGTCATCTGTGTTGTGTCACCTGACAGATTCTGGGCGCCCTTCATCTTCACTTTGAACAGCATTCTTGCTAAGCTGTCATCTACACTGAATCAATAAGAAAGGAACTATACTTACTTACTTACTTATGTAGGATGACAGAGCTGTGCTGAGCAAAGAAAAAAAACACTCATTCCTGATTGGGTTTAAGAAAGATGGCAGAGGAGATGAACAAAGTTCAACTTACAGAACGCCATGCTTTACTATATTTATTCTTCCTAACCACTGAATATTCTCTCAGAGAAATCAAATCAAGCTCTTGTAGTTAAGATCACAGCCTGAATTACTCTCACTGCTAATATACCCAATCTTTATGAGTGTCACAACCTGCTTGCAGACTTTAACTAACACTAATCTTGATAACATCAAAGAGGAGGTATAACATTTGGCTGTACACAAGTGTGTAAATCAAATATGAGCAATTTTTTTTATTTTACTAAGACAGCTCTATTTGGTTCACACTGGTTGAATGAGCACTGAACAAACCACCTGTACAGTTAACAAAACATGAGTTATACTTACAAAGGATATGCAGGCAGCAAGCAAAAGGATCCTCACAAGCAAATCTTCAAACTGTTCAACCACTAGTTCCCAAAGAGATTTACCTAGAAACAAAGTTAAATTAAAAAAAAAAGAATGCTATGTTTTCCATTTCACTGAAAAATTATGAACAAGAGAACATATGCAAGTGACACTATGCACTACTAAGTTTTGGTCCACTCACCCTCCTCAGCTGGCAATTCTGCAGTTTATCCCATTCAGACCGCAGACAAAAGAGATGGACAAGCAGTTAGTTAAATGTCAGCACTTGTATAAAATAACATCATTCTGCTGGTAGCCGTAGAGAAGTAAATTTACACAGATACACAGTTATAATGCATGATGACATGTTTCACAGAAGTGATCCAGTATTTCAACATACAGACGGTGACGTCAACAACCTTCCTCTATGTTCGGCATACAGCCGTTACAAACCGGGAGCCATGGGCCATAAGTTAATATAACGTTACGAACAAACGGATAAACTAACCAGCTCCTTACCGTTTGGTCCATATCGTTCCCGTTGTTTCTTGACTTGCTCTAAACTCAGGCCCGTGCTTTCATTCACGTTAAAAAAGCTGTAAACTTCTTCAACCGTCTTTGTGTGTGCGTTGTCCATTGTGAACGGCCACTTGAGGACGCCGCTTGTTTCGCCCTGTTGGTCCTAACCTCAAACCCGTCACGGCTCTCTTCACGTTTGACGTCACCTCGGCACTTAAAAAAATACTTTAAAATATTAGAGCGGGGTCCCACTGTGGTGATTTGTACCGGTAATTATCTATAGTACAAGACAGCGGAGCGGGCAGGTGTCTGGCGAAGAGTGGACAAGTTAGCGTCTCCTGAGCTAACCCCCAGCTAACACAGGCTACAGCTAGCTAACTGTTGGGCTCCTTTGACTCCGCTTGAATTCGCCGGCTGTGCTTCGCTAGCGTTTCTGTGAGACCACGAACGAATTACTTATATCAACACGGCAGTCTCAGTTTCGCTTTTCAGTACCTTCCTCTTCTTTTAAAACAGCGAATTCCTAAACAACCCCGTTCAGACAGATAATTTAAACATGTGCTTAAGTTGCAGCTCGTCTCTCTTCTCTCCCGTTCTGCGTGTGTGTTGCGGAATCACCAGTGTCCTCATCGGCACCAATCGCGTTGGTCCTCCGCAGCTCTCGCGTGTGTCGAATGCGGTGTTCAGTGTCCGCATGTGGAATCAGCTCATTGGTTGGAGACACCGGAAATCCCACGACCTACGCAAGACGACGCTGCCCCTATGCGCTGCCCCCCTTCTCTCTCTCTCTCTCTCTCTCTCTCGTTCTCTCTCTCTCTCTCTCATATTTCATTTCGTTTCATCTCAATAATTAGCTTTATTGGCATTGTAAACAATGTTGCCAAAGCAAAAATTCACATATAAACGATAAACAATAAAAAATCACAAATAAATAATAATAATAATTCTAAACAATAAAGTCACATTTAAATTTTATTAAAAATAAAAGAAAGGGAAAGAATAAATAAATAAAACAAACTGAAAACAAAATACATTTAAAATATGTCTGGCTTTTTGACAAGCAGTTGCATTTTCCCCAAGAACGATTACTAGAATAACAAACAATTAAAATAATAATAATATGATAATATTACAGTAGAATAATTTAATTATTAGTCTAGTCTGAGTTTCCAATGGTTGTTCTCAGTTTGTGGCATGAGGAGATACATTTTTCTGCAATGATTTGGCATTCTGGCATTTCTCCCAGTAAGCAGGGGAGTTTCTGTGTGTCTGATTTGAATTAAATTTGAATTCAGGATATATTTACGAAATGTTTGGGAAGTGTTTTCCTCATACGGTTTTATATTTAGGACATGAGGTGGAAAAGTGTAGCCCTGTCTCTACCTGTCCTCAGTTGCACTGGGAGCAGAGTCTCTCCGCTTCTGGTAGCCAGCTCTGTTTATCACCCTGTGAAGAATGCACTTTGAAGATTCGAAATGTATGTATTTTGACTACTGTTGTTGTTTTTTCTTATAAGGAAAAACTTTTTATTTTTTAACTGCATTTGCCCAAGACATTTTGGACTGATTTAGATAACTTTGCTACACTGACACTTGCTAATAATGTAGAGATGAAACTGTAAGGCCTACTTAATATTATTTTGAGCACAATATGAAATAGATTTTAACAAAGCAAAATGGTTAAATTCCATTTATGTGTAAAAAAAATAACCAATACTATATCTAGTTTATGTGCAGACTAACAGACTAAGGAATAATCTTACATTATTACATTTCTCCACAAGTAATCACAAGTAATGACTAGTTTGCTGTTCTCATCTATTCTAAAATGTCCTTTTCATATAAGTGAGTTTCTTATTTCTTCCACTAATTGATTTATACTTTGTTCACTACTGTAAAACATTTGTTTATCTTCTGTTCTATTTTGAGTGAAAGTTACAGGTAAATGTGGACACAAGACTAGGTGTTAACGAATCCCTACTTTCCTCTCAAGGAATGCTACTTTGTTATGGATATATTATTAATTAGTTATAGTTTTATCTTATATCTGTCAGTGTTATTGGAGTTGTATGAGAAGAATCCCACTCTCTGTCTAAAGAACAACAGTGTCCGTGATATAACACAAGCTTTATCATTTGCTCTTTGGCCTTTTTATCATAGTTTCAGAAAGAATTTATCAGTGAAAGTCCTGAAAAGTGTCTTCCAAATTATGCCATACAGTCAAATTGGGCAGTAACATGTCTAAGACTATAGAAAGCAGACCGAAATATTTAATTCCAGCAGTGCAGAGGTTCCTTACTTGACCTATAATAGTGACCCCATAGGTAACAGAAATGATTTTTAAAGCAGTTACACTCTAAATCCTTAAGACAATGAGATAGCTCCTGTGTGAGATGGTTTCTGTCTTTTGCAGCCTGCAGTATCTGCTGTCTATCTGAAAGTTATATTCAGTCACTGTGATTGCTGTGAGCTGCCGCAATCAGACACCTGCTCAATGATAAGGAAAGACTTAATCTGTGCATTTGGGGACAGCTGGAATAGCCTGATAAAAAACAGAATAAAATCCTTCATTTGCAACTGTTCAAACACACAGCAGCTTGAGATAAGAGCCAGGCTGTCACAGATTGTTCTAACACTACTTTAACATTACTTTAAGTTTAAATATACCAACTAGGATTTGTCCTTTAAGACAATAGTATTTGTTTTATTACAAGTATTTGTTCATGAGCATTACCATTTAATGGTAAAATGTAATACAGTCCCCTCCAAAATTATTGGAATGGTAAGACAAATTCCTTTGCTTTTGTTGTTCACTGAAGACATTTGGGTTTAAAATCAAAAGATGTGTATGAGACAAGAGTTCAGAATTTCAGCTTTTATTTCCAGGTATTCCCATCTGGATGTGTTAAACAACTCAGGACATACCACCGTTTGTATGAGATCACACCATTCTTAGGTGAGCAAAAGTAATGGAACATATGATCTTAAAGTAAATAACATTTAATATTTGGTGGCATAACCCTTGCTTGCAATAACTGCCTCAGGCCTGCGACCCATCGACATCACCAAACTGTTGCATTTTTATTTGTGATGCTATTCCAGGCTTTTACCGCAGCTTGTTTCAGGGTGTTTCTCCCTTCAGTCTCCTCTTAAGGAGGTGAAATACTTGCTATAGTGGGTTAAGATCAGGTGATTGACTTGGCCAGTCTAAAACCTTTCACTTTTTCCCTGATGAAGTCCTTTGTTTTGTTGGCAGTGTGCTTTGGGTCATTGTGTTGTTGCATGATAAACTTCCTCAATATATTTCTCCGTAAACTAGCAGACAAAATGTTTCTGTACACTTCTGTGAATTCATTCTGCTGCTACCATCATCAGTTACATCATCAATAAATATTAATGAGCCTGTTCCAGAAGCAGCCATGCACG
>JAPMOB010228756.1:0-17144 GCA_029875015.1 Lepomis gibbosus | reverse complement strand
CACACACACACACACACACACACACACACACACACACACACACACATAATCCACATTCGCTATTGACTCCTTCCCCATTAATTATCTTTTCCAGCAACTAAATTATTTAACCCAATTCAGTGCGGATCTTGCCCTCACAGTTTCATTCACCCGCTGTTTTGTTCTGTGAACAGACAAGTGCTCCTGTAGCAGACTGAACCAGATAGGTCATTGAGATAAACCTTGAGGATAACGCTGAAAAAGTTTGTCATTTTAGAGACTCGTAAAGACATTCAATAGCACATTACTCTATTTATTACTGCAACAATCTTTATGAATAGGTATTTTGTTCGTGTAGATTTGATTTAGTCCATCATGAGATGACAATCTCCCTCTATGGGAATCAGATAAGTGATAACATGCACCGAAGGAGTAGTTTGGCATTTTGGAAAAATTGCTTTTTCACTCTCTTGCCAAAAGTTAGATGAGGAGATTGATACTCTCATGTCTGTACAGTAGAATATGTAGCAGGAGCCAGTTAGTGTAGCTTAGCATAAAGCCTTGAAACAGGGGAAACAGCTAGCCTGGCTCTGTCCAAAGGTTACAAAATCCACCTAGCTCTAATGAAAAATGCTGGACAAGTTACTTGAGAAATGTAAGCAATTAGTCATTAATATAGTAAACACATTACTTAACTAAGTACTGAGTTACGGAAGCCCTAAGCGGCCATCCGTTCAAATGTTTTCCGTGATAATAAAATAATTATCTTGAGATAACAAACCATAGCTGAATACAGGGGTCAGCAGGTGCGTTTCTTTAGGATAATTTTGTTTATAATTCTTGTGCTAGCTCAGCTGACAGAATGCAGGTCACAGGGTTGCATGTTCAATCCATGCTTTGGACTATTCTTTTTTCCTTTTTTTGTGACTTTTTTTATTACCCTCTTTAGCAAAGTTGTTACGAGGAGATTCAGGGGAATCCAATCACACATTTCCCAATGGCTATTTCAAAGGTTCCGAAATAGCCATCAAGAAATGTGTAACGTTAAATGGTTTCCCCTGAATAACGGGGAAATGAAAAGTCCATAGGTTGATGGATGTGGACCAATCGCTGGGATGTGCACAGTCCAGCATGTGCTTCATTGTGAGCATGTGAAACAGTCTCTTCATAAGAACTTTGTTGATGAGGATTATGAAAAAGAAAAAAACGCCCTTCTGTAAGGATCAAACACACAACCCTTTGGCTACGAGTCCTGTGCTACACCAACTGAGCTAACCAGTGGCACAAAAAAATCAAACTGAAATTACCATTAATGCTCCTGCCGAGCCGTGTTAAACTACTGTTTTATTATCTCGAGATCTCGAGAAAATTATCCTGTTATCACAGGAAAACAGAGTAAAAAATTACTTGAATCGATGGCCATTTAGGGCTTCCGTACTTAGTTACATTACTCATTGCATAACTTTTGTTAGTTAGCACAGCACCACATATCATATCACACACATACCACACACATCATTTTTGAATATGTCTTAGCAGTGGTTAATGTCATTAAACCAGCTAAGAAGACACAACGAGTTACCGTGAAGCGCATTTCTCTCCTGTCTTTTGGTGATGACTAATCGCCTTCTCATGTAACTACTGAATTTCTAATATACTTTACACTACGCGTTACTGAAAAGAAGATATTTCATGCCTGTAACACATATTTTCAGGCTTGGGGAGCAGCATTGAAAGCAAATGCATATTTCCCAAAATGTCAGCCTATTACTTTTAAGTTGTTATGCCAGTCTATATTGTGGTTCACAGCATGGGTGGATGTGTGTGCATGTGTGCATACAACAATTGTCAGACCGATATGCATTGTGTTGATCAATGTCATGTCAAAAGGGAGCTGAGAATAAAACACATCCTCAGGAGGGATCACAGCAGAGACAGGCATGACACAGACAAGTGGTCTGACAAAGAGATAGATAGATGAATGGATAGATGGATGGATGTTCGCAGGAGAATGGACAGAGGAGGTGGAGAGAAAAGGCAACATGAGAGCGTCCTCTGGTGAAGGGAGGAGTCGAGAAGACGGGATAAAGCTATGTATCCGTACATATGTGACATACACGAAAACAAATCAGACTCATACTGCCAGTTGGTGGTCTCAACTGTTGGCAAATTAAATGTGCAGCTGATGTGCAGGTTTACAACAAGTTTGTAGAGCTGGATCACTCAAGGCGAGGGATCCTCCTTGTGTCCCATAACTCATCAAAAGATTGGTGTTGAGGTAGATGACCTTTTCAATGGATATATAATTCACCACCAATATGTACTTTGACCTTTACAGTGATGAGCATGGAGTGGGAGTATGAATATTTATACCTGGTCCAATATTTCAATATGGGTTGGTCAGTTGGTCCCCCCCCCACACACACATACACATACATCTGCTATTGACACACAGTAACCTCATTATGTAGCAGTGGCATTAGATTGGTTCTGACCTACTGGAGCTTGAGAGTGGTAGACAAACCTGCGCCTTATTAAAGCCCAACAAAATGTTCATGAAGCTCAGCCTTAACGGTGTAAGGTTTAAACGTTGGAAGGAAAGATTAATGAGTTAAAAATTGAGAATTAGGCTTTGGATTAAAGGTGCATTAAATGTGTCCAGGTTGAAATAATAGATAGGTTGTAAGTTCAGATAACGGCCCATATGTTGTTTTTTATTAATTCTTCCTGCAAAGTTATGAATGAAGATGTGGATTGAGCAGGAGACTGGAGTCTGACTCTAATTATTAGCTATAATTTTCAATGTGATTCCCATAAACACTCCACACAACCTTATTTTTTATGCGCCTTAAAGTGAACCCCAAGATTTATTCATGCACATGAAAACTAATAAGTAACTAACAACTTATAAGACATATGAGCTAATTAGATAATTAAATACCACTTAAAAGCTGTGGTGATGACAGGCTTGGACTCAATTAGAAGACAGAAACAGCCTGTAGTAGGTAGGAGTTATGTGGGATTAACATCATGTCAATTTTGAAACTGGAAAAAAAAGCTTTGAAAGGTTGAAATCTAATGGATGAGCTATTTAAAGTTAAAGTTAAATTAGGACCATCATTTTCTTCTGAAAGCAACATGTGATTGGACTCACTACAGCACAAAAACGAAACAATAAGTTTAAACAATAAGTTTAGAGCAAGTGCTTTTTCCCCCAGAATATTTGTTTCGAATTTTCAGACCAGAGCTAACTGGACTGGAAATCATGACTAGCAGGCTCGCAGCTGTGTGGGCAGATCTCTGAAAAGTGGGTTTTGTAAACTCACCTGTGAAGGAATAGTCTGCAAATCGAGTGTAAATGTAAATCCACAAAAATTTTAAATTAAAGATTTGCCCTTTTGCCCCATTCAACTCAAGTGTCAAAGTTTTTCCCCCAACATATGTGCCCTACTTTTCAGATCACCATTTACAAGGCTTCAAACCTGGGGGGAAAAAACTAATCTACTGGGAGAAAAATGTCAGATATGAAACTCTGAAAATGTGTTGGAGAAACACTGCAAAAAGAGTTCTGCAGAGATTTGAATTATTTTTCAGCCAATCAAAACATTATGCAAGCCTTCCCATATGAGTTTGTACCTTTCAAAGCTTTTTTCCCCAGTTTCTAAATAAGACATGATACTCATCCCACACTGTGAGAGGTGGAAGCAGCTAATTACAGTATGTAAGACAAGGTGTCAATATGGGCCTCCTGCAGCAATTCATTTGACAGTTTCAAATTTCTTTTATTTTGGCACTTTCGGAGATGTGTTTTTTTTCCCAACTGTGTGTGTTGGCAGAAGAATTCATAATCAAGACAAATTTTCTGTGTGATGCATTGCTTTGGCATCAAACACAATGGTCTAACAGAGCCAACAATTTGTGATAAAGGATAAAAGTCCACCCTTTCAGACAGAATATCTTGTAGAGCAAGCAGAAAGAATGCTCTCATACAACCTGCAGCTTGCCCTTGTTTTCTCGTTTTGTCTTTTTTCTCTGAGAACACACACATTTATGCACATGTTCATGCCCACAGCCATTACTTGACTATATGTTCCTGTTATAATGGCTGAGGCCATTATATCCTGTCGACTAAAAACGACTCGCCTGGTTGTTACTGCGTTTTGTCATGCCTTTGTTGTGCTTTGCTTTTACCTCTCCATCATATCATTATTTCTCCTCATCAAGGAAGCAGGGTTTTGTCCCTTTCATAAACAGCAGTGTTTCACAGTGTTTGATAGTGGGAGACCCAATGTGAACAATGGTAAAATTGGACTATTAAAATGCATTTAAAGAGTAGGTAAATCAGAATTAGTGGGACATCAACTTCTGACCAGTGAGCAGGTTTTATATGATGAATGAGTGTT
Organism: Lepomis gibbosus; assembly: GCA_029875015.1. NCBI lineage: Eukaryota > Metazoa > Chordata > Actinopteri > Centrarchiformes > Centrarchidae > Lepomis > Lepomis gibbosus. Next base: position 12,762 of record JAPMOB010228756.1, on the reverse strand, counting down.
GCTGTTTGTGTTCCTGCATGTTGTGTGTCTTCACTCTATGTCAATACAGGTGTAGGTGCACATAAACAAACAGAGTTAATACGAGACGGTAAACAATATGTCATAAAAGAATTGTATATTTTAACTTCAGACCTGAGGCTTTGCTCTAGGTGATGCTCTGTAGGTAGACCATCCACAGAACCCATTTATATCCAATTAGGGCATCTCCTCTACCCTCAAAGGTTTCAGTCTAGAGCCAATTAGAGACTTTCTAATCAACATCTTGACACCTTGGGTCTTGAGTGTCATGGCAAAACATTAACATTTAGTATGCCAATTAGTGTGTGAGTCTGCAGTGCAAGAAAAGGGTTACTTGTCGACCTGCATAATAGAAACAGGATACCTCAGGCTGATACACATGGGTGGAGGCAGAGAGGACACAGCAGCTTTTACAAAAAGAGCCATTTCAATTGCCCTTCTTCTCTCTCCCAGTTCACCCTTAGAGGTCCCTCAGGTAAGTTTAAGAGACCCCGTCTCTATCGCCTCGCTCCGCTCTGAGAGGTCTGTACATCACAGTGAATGAATCCTGTCAGTTTTATTACCAGAGGATCAAGGCACCACTGCGAAACAAAACAAAACTGAAAAAAATAACACACGGACAGCCCACCTCCCCAACCTCATTTATACCCTCCCTCTGAAGCAGGCATGCTTGATCAGTTTGTTATCCAACAGGCTCCCTCCCCATCACTCAAAGTCCCTCTCAACTTTGGCTTCCTTTTCCCGAATCCTGTGCTTAGACTGTTAAAAGTGGATGCAGCTGCTCACCCGTCTGTGTGTCTTTATCCAAAATTCTCCTGTCACACCCTCCTTCTTCTCTCCTAACCCCATGCCCTCCTGCCATCATTTTTATCTGAAACAAAAGCTCAGACATAAACACAATGAACACACACTTTGATACTGGGTCGATATACACAAAACAATTAAGATATTTGGCTACATAAGTTTGAAATACAGTTTGCCAGCCCCTAAATATGTCACGCAAATCAGTGGCACACAGAGGAAAATTTACATTTTATTGAGCATTTAGCACTGTCAGTGAATTATTTCTAAGCTGTCAATTTCCTCTCTTTCTCTCTCTCTCTCTCTCTCTCTCTCCCTCCCACCTTTCTATCTCTCTCCCCATTTAATGTTGCCCTTCTAATGAAAAGTGGAGGCAGTGTAATCTTCTCTATTGTCCCGTGGGGCTCCCTTCTCCCCAACAGCAGCAGATCAAGTCAGAACAGCGTTGGGCCAACAGACAGAAATTCACTCCCTTGTCGCTATCAATCTCCGCTGCTGTTGACAATAATCCTGATTTGCCTTTCCCTCTTGTTTTCACTCCCAAAGCCCCAGTGCCTCCTGCCCACTTTAAGGAAACAAGGTTTCACTGTGATTGTTGCTGACAGCTGAAGCTCCAGATTCATCTGTGCTAGTTTCAGAGTCACAAAGCTCTGCAATGTCACCAGCTCCACAAAATTATAATACATTCCACAGTGGTGGAGAAAGTATTGAGATCCTTAAACTAAGGGAAAGTACCAATAAAACAAAAAATCAGTTACAGTAAAAGTCCCTCACTGAAAATTGTACATCAGCACACTCAGAAAGACCATTTATGAGCATTGAGAATTATAGATATATTTCGAATAAACTTTAAAAGCAGATATGTATAAATTAATTAAATTAATTTGAAACATTATTTGTAACAGCTGTTCCTTAAAATCTAAATACTGTAGTACAGTATGTACCACAAAATTGTACTCAAGTGCAGTAGCTCAAAGCAAATTTGATCAAATAATATACTCTGCATACATATTTAAATGTTTCCTTTGAAGTCAATAAATGTTTATCATAAACAATAAAGAATTTAACCTGTAGAGACCGATCTCTGATATTTTTTTGTTTAAATACAACTCAGATGACAATTAATTCATGACAAACTCATTGATTATGACTGTGATAATATTCTAAATGCCACACTATTTTAGGCACAAAATGTATTTAAAACAGCTAACTTATCCACTGCGTTACTGTAAATGCAGGAGGAGAATGCAACAATGAATTAATCATAAACATAACACATTAAATGTCAGCATCTCCGCTGTCTGAGTTAGTAAACCTACGTGTCTCATAAGGAAGTCAGCCATAAAAAGTCATAAATAACACTGTGTCCTTTTGGCTGGCAAATATAATTAGCTGGTGTTCATGTTTAAAAGGCCATTTCAATGAGGTGGTGTGAATATCACTGCTGCAGCTTTTGTTATGACCCTTAATACACAGGTACAGGTGCTGCAGAAGCCTTTTGTAATGTGCTGCATGCAGTTTGATCACATGTTTCAATAGGAGGGATTGTTATAATGTTGCCCATGCACATGTAGAGAAGAAAAACAGTTTTAATTGTTGAGCTTAACTGAACTGTTGCTGTTCTGAAGCCGGTGCTGGCAAATGCACATGTCTGTGCGCACGTCTACGCGCTCCCCAATGTTCAGGGAGCGCACAACGGAGCTTTTGTACATTACACTGTATTGTAGCAAGTTACAGCAGCCTGTCAGCCTCTAACTCAGCTGAAAATACCATCAAGGGAATCCTGCCGTTCAGCCATGTAGACAGATGTTGGATGTACAAGATGTCAGAATCTCTTTACTGTTATACTTTTCCTTAAACCTATTAGGTCTCCTCAGGGGAGCAGTATGGTCCCTTCAGAGCAAAGCAGTTTCACCGTATAAAATAACAAAATGTCTCATGTGCTGTGTGGTTTTTCTCAGGTGTTCACTTGAGATTCATAAAAAGGAAGAAGGAAAGAGAGTAAGAGAGTTGCTCTTAGAGAGGTAGAGAGGGAGAGTGGGGTGGTGTGTGTGTTTGTGTGTCGGATCTTATCCTGACCTCCTGCTAGTATTTTGTGGGCCCATTTGACCACTGTAGCCTATCCTGTGCCCCCATTTATTGTGATTGTATGGAGTTATTGAGGAGTTGGACCTATTAGGCGGGGAACTGCCCTGGCTGTCCGACTACCAATTACCGTAGCCTGCAGCCATGTATAGCCTGCCCTGACGCATCTAGAGGTAGGGAGGGGGTGAGGGGTGCTGCAAGAGGGGGAGGGGAAGGAGGCAGAGAGGGTCGTGTGTGTGTGTGTTGGGGAGGAGGGGGGTCCTCATGAGACCTGCCACAGCAGCACGCTGTTAATCAATCCGATTTAGACCGGACAGGGACACACTTAGTCGCTGCTCCCGGCAACACCACCATGGTGGGGGAGAGAAAAAGTGTGCGTGACCTGCATCTCATTGTAAGGACACAAAAAGATGGATAGATGGGTCCAGAATGAAGAGATAGAGATGGGGCAGCCAATGGGAGAGGGATGATGGAAGGGGTGTGAGGTGTGGAAGGAGAGACAACAATTAATGGAGTGATGTGAGTTGAATTAAAACAAAGAAAATGTATCGATTCATTTCTATCTTAAGGAGGGGAATAAAAATGTTCACCTTCTCTACATGGAAGACATGCTTGCATGGAGAAATATATTGAGTTGGATTGATGAAATGGGTAAAAAAAGAAAACTCATTATTGGATGGAGGAAGAGGAGAAATGGGTAGTTTAGTCTTATTTGATTTGTCATAGTGATCACAAGGGAGTCAGGGAAGCTTGATGACTGGTGGAGATGATGGACCATATCCTTAGTCAGACCCAGACCCGGAGCCTGAGACAAGGATAAAGTGAGGGTATATTTGCATTCATTAATATGCATGGGCTTATGTACTTTATTTTCCACTATTAAATGGATCGTCTGCTTGAATAGTTGGTTACTTACCCAATGATAGTGCAATTTATTATAAGCAGATTTGCTTACTGGGTGCAAAAACAACTTACTTGGACTAATTAATAAATCTGCCCTACTACCCATCAAAACAGCTCCTTACCCACCTTGAAATGCTGAATCGTGACCTGTGCCAAGTGGGTAGCTGTATGGGATGCCGCAGGTGTTTGACACCAGGTCATCAGCAATGTGTATGGGAGCATTATGATCTTTGAATATGGGGGCCACATTAGATCGTTATCATATTTGTGTTAACTGCTAACATGTACAGCAATCATCTGAGGTAATGATGTCATATCATTACAGAGCCAGCATCTTGTTTAATCAGAGTGGTTGACATCCTGTGTCCTCACATAAACCTGTCCAGATGTAAATTAAAGAGTGAAGAATGACTGATTAGACCATCTCGCTTTTCAAAATGGTGTCAGGCTCCAGGTTCTGTGGGCTTCACAGCAGATAATTTTGAATATTGCAGGCAGTCTTATGAAGCTCATAATGTTAAGCTCTTGTTGTGACTGTGTCATAGGTCATATAGCGGTGTTGATTACATTTTTTGGTAATTTTGGAGGTATGGTGTTCAAATGTTCTTTCCTATGCATGTTGTCCACTCTTAGCATTTAATATATAAACCACCATTTGAAAAAAAGATTGTTTGGTTTGAATATTAAAAATATTAAAACCTGTTTTAAAGTGCTGCTTAGAATTCATCTTAACATGAGCCGCTGACTCACTCGATGTGAATGTAATTTAGTTTCTTATAATTTAAAGGTTCAGTTTGTAACTTTTAGTGGCATCTAGTGGTCAGCGTTGCAAACTGCAACCAACGGCTCAGCCACTGCTCACCCTTCCCTTTGCAAGCGTGCAGGAGAAGTTACGGTGGCTGACACACTGTCTGCCCTTGTGCTAAATAATACGTGTGGGCCTCTTTTTGTACAATTTTCTCTTCTCTTCTTACTTCTAACAAACCAGACGACGACTACTACTACTTCTTCCTCTTCTTTGTACATATTCAAAGTTGTGACATGTCACATTGATGCTTGGTCAAGGCATATTTGTGTTGCTGGGTAATCTTTTAGCGCCATTTTCAGACATTTAGGGCTTTGTGGTCAAGTTACTAACGCTTAGCAACAGTAAACATCCAGTGAAGTTAGCAACAACAAATATGCATCCAGTTAGACTTTCAAAATAAATCGCCATTTTGAAATCTTCAAGTTAAACAGTTTTGGTTAGGTTCAGGCACAAAAAGCACTTGGTTAGGATTAGGAAAAGCTCATGGTTTGAATAAAACCATGACGTATGTACTACCATGCATATAGTAACGCGTGCATCGATATTGACTAACAGCTATATACAGCGTGCTATCCTCGAAAATCCAGCTGCATTCCAACATTAACTTAGCTCTCCTTATTAGCTAGGTTCCTTCCATGCTGACTAATAACTTTTTTAAGCTGGGTCCATGACATTGACAGCGTTGTGTTGGACAGATTTGTGCAGCGGAGAGAGGGAGAGAGAGAGAGAGAGAGAGGGACAAGCCAGAGGAAGTGCGGCGCAAATGTGCTACAGCGCTCTGCAATCAAATACGATTTTAAATAGGCTTAATAAAAAAAAATAGAAAATCAATCTGTGGCGGTCAGCCTTGATATTGTGGCGGGCCGCCTCAAATAAATGAACGTGTGGGAAACACTGCGTAAGTTTAGAACGCTACTTGCTTAACTTACGTAATTTATGTAACTTACATATCGTAAAAAGTTTTGTAACCTGCGCTATAAGAGCATTAAACTCACAGACAAACTAATAATGTCACTTTTGTGTAATGTGTAGATATGTGTATATTGTCCATATGTTATGTGTATATTGTCCATATATGTTGATATATGTTTGAACTAGGGGCTCTTGTACAGACTGTGAAAACAAATTTCCTCCACTGAGGACAATAAAGAATGAATCTGAATCTGAATCTGACATATCTTAAGTAACTGAAATAAAAATGTTTAATGTTGACTTTTTCTTTCACACGGGACACAAACGCCGGTCTCCTGGTTGTTTTTTTGGTCAATCTTAACGCTCTCTTCAGCATTGTTTTGGTGGTGAAAAAGCTGGTAATTATAGGTGAAAAGGTGAATATAGTGGAGCATTTAGTAATTCAAAAACCAAATATTTTTCTTAGGAGTTGGTGGAGAGCAAGACAGGGCAAAAAGGATGAATGAATGAGAATGACTATTGGACTTGACATTTGTCAGGTGGGCACAAACACAAACACTAACACATATCTGCTGGATGTGTAATTAGGTTCTGTTTAATACCAAGTTCAGCTTATCACCTTAAAAGGTGAAAATATGTTTGATGAGTTTGTTCATTTTGTATGCATATATACACCCATGAAATAATAGCCACAATTTGCCAGAAACTGTTAGTAGCTAATGGTATTGATGAGAAATTGTTCAGCTGGAGTAATACAAATGTCTATATATCATTACGTGTATGTCTGCAGATTCATTGTGTTGGCTGTAATTGCTTGACAAATGAACTGATGTCCTCCCTGATTCCATCCTTGCAATCCCTATCAGACTTGTGTCTGCAACAGGTGGATCAGGTGCAAGCATAACAGTTCCCCTGGAAAAATTGATGGCAGCTAAGAAAGGTTGTGCACTCAGATGGAGGTTTGAGGCCAAAGATCACTGCACATCTCATCTATCTACCCAGTGGACAGGAAGGCATCTGTACTGATGACATTACAGATCTCAGAATGAAACAGGAAATAAAATGGCACTGGTTACATCCAGATAAATTGAACAGATTAGTTGTGGGTGGGATGCTGTGTTAAAATAAGATGACAAAGATAAACCTATTAAAATCATCAGCCTCTCATATAAAACATTGAATTTGAAAGAAATGATTAGGACTATCCTGATTGATCAATCTGGTAATATTTGTATTTCTAACATTGATATGTGCATTAGATCACTAGATTTCATAATACTTGCTGAACACACAGAAATCCGTATCTGTTTCCTCAACCCAGTCATAAATATTTACTGTAGATGGCTGTGGTGAACATGCCTCCATTGCAGGTGATGATTTGGGTTTTGGGACTTCATTCAAGGACCAGCAATTCAAAGAAGAGCAGAGATGATAGAGGGAGCAAAGCCTTGTGGAGACACTTTGATGGGACCAATAAATCAATTTCCCCTAATGAAATATTGGAAACTAGTGAACATCTTCAATACACAATAATAGAAATACGTACATCCACCTCAATGAACTTCATTGAAATGGAAATAAAAAAAGTAAAGAAGTAGAATCTACATAAAACATCAATGAAATGCCTCTGTAGTGTTTGTATGGTGTGTATGTTAGAGCGACTGTATGTATTAGCAGGAGTTTGGGCTGCCAAAGTGTAATTAAATATGTTGGCTATGTTGTCCTGAGTCATTATAAAAAAAAAATCTCTTTTTAGTTGAGTTATGTGAAATGGTTTAATGATACTACCAGCATCTGAAACACAAAAGTTGCCATATTTATGTCAGTAATCTGCAGTGATAATGGCAGGTGTTCAGTTTGGGTTACAGCATTGTTCAGTGATGTTTCTAAATTGTTTGATAAAATCATGTCACTAACCCCCTTCTCTGTCTCGCATTTTTCTCAAATGTGCAGAGGTTCTAATTGGATGCAAAACCGCTCTTCAAAAACCTGTTAAGCCTAAAACAATTACAAAATGTTAGTGGACAGCTGCATTTTCCTGTCTAGCTTTGAATCATTGAAGAAGTGATTGTCATATATGGTATGAAAATGGTCAGATTTAAAGATATTTACTATCAGCACGACCTATGTGGTACCCTGGCGCCTTAGGGGTTAAGATACAGACTGTCAGCGTGAAATTTTGCTGGGATCTTTCTTATACATCTCTCTTTCTCCTTCATTGCATCACTATCTGTAAGAAAAACCCCAAATGGCCAAGAAAGAATATAGCAGAAAACATTGACTATCAGACGCTTCGACACAGACCACAAAACTCTGTAAAACACTCATCATGACATTAATGATCTATTTTCTCAATGGTATTTCCTTGTTTTTTTCCATCTTTGGTGCCCATCAACTTCTTTCTTTCTCTCTACCCCAGGTCAGAGCCAGTGCAATCGCTCAAGATGCAGATCAGAACTACGACTATGCCTCCAACAGCGTCATCCTACATCTGGACGTGGGGGACGAAGTGTGCGTGCAGCTGGACGGGGGCAAAGTTCACGGTGGCAACACCAACAAATACAGCACTTTCTCTGGCTTCCTCATCTACCCTGACTGACAGTGTACTCATATTTATATACTCAATTTCTGTAATCAAGCAAAATGCAAAATGTTTCCTCTCCTTTCTGCATCTAACACACCATGCTTCCAAAATATTTTTTGTCATTTCAATGCTGTTCACAAAACATGAAATAACACGATCACCCTTAACAAACAGAGTTTGAAGAGAATTTAAAATGAATATAGTATTGTATATATTACCAGTAAACATTTACTTCTGACACTATGTCCGATACACACACTATGTACTACATGTACAGTATGTGTAAGCATGACTAAAACACATTATCTCTTTCACATGCACTCATTCACTTGTGCACACACACACACACACACAGGCACACACACATGAATTGAACTTCTCCTATCAGTTGTTACACTGAGACAAGATGACCATTTCAGCCACCGGTCTGAAATCGACTGAAATTATCTCTGAATGTAGACTGTAAATCGAAGTGTGTGTACTCTCGCCTTCACTGTGACATGGATTTCCAAATGAGAAAAAGTCATGAATATATTGATTGCATCTAATAATACAGCCAATATCATGAACATAATCCAGTGTGCTGTATGTGTGTGTACATGCCCCTGAGTAAGCGTGTGTGTTTACCCTTCAGTTTGTGTTGAGGCTTAAAAGTGTCACGTTGCTGTTAGTTTGACTTGCACTGTCGCTGACTCCTGTTAAGAGAGGGGGGTGTCAAGTTGACGGTAACAGTCCCTTAACACACACAGTATATCGATACCGAGGTTTAGCTTTGAGAGTTTCCTTGAGCCAGAGCTTATGACAGAGCCTCATCATGTCTTGCTAATGAGCTGAGGCGTCCTCATCCTCATCCATGCAGTCACACTCGCCCCTGGCATCCATAGTTTGCTGTATAACTATATCTGAAATAGTTTGACATTTTGGGAAGTGTCTTTACTTTCTTGCTAAGAGTTAGATGAAAAGTTGGATATCGCTCTCATATTTTTCTGTTCATTATAACGCTACGGCCAGCAGACAGTTAGCTTAGCGTAGCATAAGGGCTGGGTCATACTAGAAAAGAAACAGTTTGTAGGAAGTGTTGTCCGACCATGTTAGAAATCAAAAGTGTTTATATCAGTTCAGAGTGGCTGCACTGGAAGGCGGTGTAAAAATCCTGTATATCGTTTAAATAGTCTCTTCTGAAAAGGCGCTTCGTTCATATGACAGAAATGGTTGGGTAACAAAAGGAAAAAAGAAAGCTAGATGTTCAAATTCGGGAGTGGTATCAATCACAGGTGTCAAACTATTCTTTTAATTTTACTGCAAATATACCCTTTGAAGATTTTTTTAAAAATGCAGGTGACTGTTGATGTTGATGTTTTACTGCCATATGCCATACCTATAGGTTTTCTGTGCCTTACACTATCTTTTTCGTTTTGACTTTCTAATGCATGAGACAGTTTCTCTTGTTGAGTCCAGGCTTTCTGAACAAGCTGATCCGTGGGCTGCAAACAGCAATCTGACGAGGATTTCTGATGAAAACCCCTCCAACACAGTCAGTCCATACAAAATGTTGTTACTCACTTTTATGAAATGCAGATCGCCAACTGAAGACATTGACTGTGAGAGTTTGTGTGGAACTGGATGTAACTCACTGCTGTAAATAAAAGCCCCCAAAAGGGCACCCCAGGTTCATTCTGTATGGTGGGAACAACCTGTCGGTATGAACAACAGAAGCATGTCACTGTGTCATTCAAAAAAATTATAAATATGTTTATGTAACCAAATTATTATATCTAACAGTTCTATTTTTTTTCATGATATAATGCTTAGACGGGTACAATATAATGCTTCTTTGAGCACATCTATTGTAGTTTTAGTGCCATTGAAGAAGAGAGCTTCATATTGTTCCAATAATACACTTGATAAAATATGTGACAGAGACTTTATTGTCCCAACAAGTGACACAGATCCATCTTTGAAACCTGATAGCATGACTGTACCCTGACGAGTTTTGGATGTGAACCTTTCCGATCAACTCGTCATTCTTGTGCTGTGATTGAAAATCCACCCTGACGTTGTATATTGTACACAGACTCCTGAGTGGCTTCACATATCCTCTGTGCCATGCTGCATCCTGCTGTGTGTGTGTTTTCCTTTACCTTTGTTCCCGAGCAGTGTGGATTCATAGTTGTCACTGTACTTTGTGAGCTGAGTTGTGTGTATTTGTTATGATATCAGCATAGATTTTCCTCTGCCCTTGATGACCATGAAACACAATAAAAAAGAGAAAATTCAGGATTATTTTGCAGTCACTGAGTCAGAGTAAAACCCCTGCTTTCTTTATTTTACTCTTTTTCCTTTCGTTCTTTAGTTTCTTCTAGGAACATTGCAGGAACTCAGCAGATATTTACTTCGTTTTCACTGCTGGGGGTGTTTTTTGATTTAATCTCAATATTTTAGCAGCATTAGTCAAAACTTATCATAGAGCTAGGTGCACATATAGAAATAAAAAAACAGTTGACCAACATCTTCCAGTACGTCAAACAAGAGCCAACAATAACCTACCTGCATGTCCTTGTTTCCATTGATAAAGAATAAATCGTCTGAATTTGTGGACATTGTTTATTTGATTACTTTTTATTACTGAAGTGCTCAAGTTTACAACTCTTGTGTGGAATGTACATGCACTCCATGTGTACCTATCTATGCAGAAAAAGGGGGTAAACAAAGAAAAAGAGAAAAGAAAAAAAGAAGCGACCTGAGATCAGGAGATATACATGTGATGTTGATAGATTAGTTTGACAGATAGTAAACACGACCACACCTTTAACACACAGTCAAGATAGACTGAAGATTAGGTGGATTTCCTGGAAAAACAAAGATTCGATTAAATAACATACTATTCAAATAAAACCCTGAAAACCCCGAAAACCTGCCAAATGGATTCATATTTGCCGCCCTGGTTTTTCCCTAAACATTTTATTTGTTCAACCATTGAGGAATTGATCATGTCTGAGAGTCACATCTTCACAGATGGTGCCTCTTAGGGATGTAAAAGATTTCAGTATTAGGATTACACATGCTGTGCTCTTCAAAGCAGTTTTTTTCACATTTCAAACAAGCTTAATTTTCATGTGGATATTTAAATAATGCAATATTGGCAATGAACAATTATGGTCCATTTTTAGTCAATAGTCATCTAATTTGTTTTAATTATAAACACTAACTGTAAGGCAAACTTTACCTTATATACACGATCTCCAGCTTTTAAAGAAATATCACACCATGGGGCCAGATGCTGTTCTGAATTGGACTTTCCCAGTGTTAAAACGTTCTGTTTTTTTTCCCAGCTGGAACATAGCACAGAGCATAACACACAACTTTTATCTAAACTTACCTTTGTTTTTGTTTTTTTAATGATGCAGTTCAAATAGCTACAAATGCTTTATCATTTGATTAATTTAGGTACGTTACTAAAAAATAATGTTATCTTGTGTATTTTGTGGGCAGCTACAAAAAGAGTGTACCCACCCCAGTCAAAGCCTGTTCACCCCGCTGCCGTCTGGCAAGAGATACAGAAGTATCTGCTGTTACACCACCAGACTGCAGAGCAGCTTCTTCCCTCAGGCTGTGAGACTCTTAAATTCATTCCCAGCACTGCCAAATAGAAAGCAGTTTTATTTTTGTTTATAATTTTACAATTTTTTATATAATGTTTTGTTTTCTGTGTAGCATAAAGGGAGCTACAAACTTTTTTGTAGTATCATGTTATCAGTGTGAGTAAGGTCTCATTTGACATAATGTCAAAAGCTCAACACTCTGGGCCATAACACATAGGTCTGGGAGGGAAAGTATGACATCGTCCTTTTGGGATTTCTCACATATTGGCAAGTATGTTGGATAGATCTGATGTAGCTAGCTTTAGTGCACACATGCATAATTTTAAACTTTATAGAATGATGCTTGTGACTTTGTGGAAATTAACATTATCTTTATATCTAAGGTTTATTATGCATTTTATGAAATAAAGCAAGTCTTTTATTAACAAGTCCATATGTAAAGGTTTGGTTCTCTGAATTGTAGTTTGAGAGAGAGTCGCACACAAATATTAAGTGTGAAGATGTACAGCTATAGTAACCCGTTTGAAGATAGCTTTACCATTATAGAAGCAGCTCCTGCTGTTTCTACGCTCTGTAAAGTCACCCTGTGAAAATGAAACACTGGCTGAAGAGAGTTCACACCTCACCAGAATAAAACAAGGAGATGGAGCTTTAATTAAAGGTGAAAGGTAATTCTGGATGAGGAGGTTCTTGCCAACTGTGGTGCATACTAGAGGTTTGGGAGATGTTGGACTGGGAGGTGTTGGTAGGGTTGTATCTCAGCAGTGCCGCCCCCCCTCTGAGTCCCAGTGCTCCGTCCTCGCAGATTCCAGCGTTAAGTTAATTGGACAGGGAGAGAGCGGCTGTGGAGGGAAGCGTTCAGCCCCATTAGCAATCCCCCTGTGGAAGGCTGAGCCGAGAGGATCACAGACTCACAAATAGGAGGATTAAAATAATCAATAGGCTTCACTCTCTCTCCTTCAGCACAGACGGGTGCACCACACACACACACACACACACACACACACACACACACACACACACACACACACACACACACACACACACAC
>JAPMOB010228754.1:0-33645 GCA_029875015.1 Lepomis gibbosus | reverse complement strand
CTCCCCCAGTGTCTCGGTTCCTGCTCAGACAGACACAAACAATGAAAAAAATTCAAGAAGCCTCACATTTTAATTTGTTAGCTATTTTTAGAGCAGCGTTGAACTTAAAAACGTATCCTGTGTAAGTTGAGAAGGAACTTTTTTTTCGATGGTGGGGGCTTTTGCAAATAGTTTTAGCATGATTCAGGAAAAAACAAAGACAATCATTTGGTACACGAGAGAGAACTTACTCACCAATTGTTCTGTACTTCAGTCAGTCACAGAACATTCATAGATTTGTCACTACTGGGCTGAGAATGTCATGTAACTGTTGCTCATCACTGGAGCGAAGATGTTGCATTCAGACCACACTCTGATTCAAAAAAGAAAATTGCCTTGTTTAGTGCTGGATGCTTTTGAAAGATAAACGTCCTACATTCTGGAGAATGCAGGTAAACCTTTGAAAGAGACAGATACAGAGTGGGCCAATGCCAGTGAATAGTTAACAATGGCTGGATGGATTCAGCCTCTTAAGGATACAGAAATATACATCTAAACCTTCATCTACCATCTTATGCCATACCCTCCAAATGTCCTTGAACAGCAAAGAGTCTATTGGCCAATGCATTTTCCATTCATGCTCACTGTATATAATCAAGGTGGGAGAACTTCAATGAGCCTTCCTACTCAGAGGAACACAAACCCCTCTGTCTCTCTTTCCACCAATCCCCCTGGAGAGCCAGGATGAAGAAGAAGAAGAAGGGAAATACTCCACTCCTGCAAAAACCCTGCTTAATTGCAAGTAAAAAAACAAATGTTTAGCAGCAGACTCATCAAGCCAAACAAGCCAGGCAGTGGGACTAGGGGAAGGAAAGAGGAGCCGGGAGAAGAGACATGCCCGATGAGGCCTCTTGCACAACACCACCCCCATCTCCTCCTCAAGGCTCTGCCACTATGGGAGAAGGCATAGCCAACCCCCCCTCTTCCAAATCCCAGGAAGCCATCTTAATTAGTGCACCTTTTTTTTTTTTGCTGAAGGGAAAGTAGCATTGCTAGTTGTAACTGTGGTGGGTAGGTGGGGATGGGGGTGGTGACACACAAGACATAGAACAACAAGTACTTATTTTCCCCTCATTAAAAGGAGGCTCAAGCTGCAAATCAGCCTGCCACAAGCCCTGACCTGCTGTGCTGCCGTGGCTGTTGTTGTTGAGAAGTTTGGGAGCGTGGGCTGGCTGCATGGCGGCACGGTGTAGCTTCGCACCACTAGCTTGGTGATGCGTTAGGATGATGAGTAACAGAACAGAGCGGAGAGAGAAGAGGAGGGGCATGACTTGGCTTCTGGGGAGAGGGGCCCTCCTGGGCGGGTAGACGCAGCCAATTACCTAGTCGACTCCGTCAACTGGTCCCACAGTGACTAGGCTAACCTCAGCACTGTGTCTTTTGTTTCTGATATCGTCTGTGTTTCACATCAGCCTCAAAGGCCCGCTGGGTATCAGGGGAGAAAAAATGATCACTGCAGAGGAGACCACTCAGTATCTCTCTGCTTATCATCGGGGTATCAGTTTTCTATAGAAATACATTGTATTGTATAAACATCGTATGAGTTCTTCCTTCTTAGTACATACTTAGGTAGTTAAAAGGTAGTTCATTTATTTCAGGTAATTATTATTATTTGTTATTCGAGTAGCCTCAAACTGCAATATGTATAGACTACATGACTACATCATACTCGGGTTCAAATCCATATCAGACATGTCTGCCTATGATATCAGTAGATGTCATTTTTTATACTCTTAATTATTAAATGCAGGTATCCCTTCAAAGACTACATTTTTATAATTACCTGATACCATATTATTATGACAACAATTAAAACTCCTAAATGTAAACATTGAAAACCTCATTAAGAAAACCAGATTACAAAGTCCATGTTCTAACAACAACATGTATGTTTTTGTTCCTGAATTTATGATTAATTGCATGTTTAGAAAAAAAACTGAACAGATACAGTAAATTTCATGACTGTTAATTGTGTAACTGAGATAACTAACGGTAATGCAATAGTTGGTGGCTCACGCAGTAACCCAACTAACCCAGTTCCTGCATGGACTAGTCAAAAACCCACAAGATTCAACTTTGATCAGGAAACATCAAAATCTTCACCAACCAGGCAGATTTCAAAGAGCTGAGTCGAATACAAAATAAAGGTAGCAAAGATATTCTGGAAGCTGATCACACCGAAAAACAGCGTTTGATTAAATAGTTTGAACACTTGTAGTATGAATGTGCATAGGAAAGGCAAAAAGGAGAAAATGTGGTATCTCAGATTTTCATCTTTTACCCCGTTAAAAAAGCATGTAAAAAGTTAACATTGGTAACTTAAAAGTTGCGAGATATTAGCTGGTACTTCCAGAAAAGATTAAAAGCACAAATAAAAAAAGAAGAGCAAGAATTTGGACATTTATAATCAAGAAATCTTTTTCCTCCAAAAGAATTTAAATACATCACTCTGCACTGTGGATGGAGCTTTCATGACTAGGAACATTGTCCCTTTAAAAGAGTTGAGGGTCTGTGTGTGATTGAATGTATTCACCCATTAGACTGTAGCTGTGATGCACTCACTCAGCTGTATGCATCACTAACAGCTAACAGTCTCCCGCTGCTAGCAGGCTTTTAGACTGAGAGAGGCTTTACAGTTCTGCATTTTAATAGAGAACTTTGAATGGAGTGATGGGGGATGGGTGAGAGAAGGGGGAGGGAGCGAAAAGAAAGAGGCATCAAAATATTTTCTGAGGAAAATGAAGTAATGACAAAATACCCACCCGGAGTGTGCAGAGCAGACAGGGTTTCTGGGAAGGACTGCCTTGGCAAGGGTAAGGCTAATGTGTCAAAAGAAAGTCTGTAGGCATACTGAGCGCTGTCATGTCTAGGAGTGTGGCCCATTCAAAGGAAGGAGGAAAAGGTCCAAAAAGCAGTATTGAACGTCTTAATTACTTTCTGCTTCAGCGCCAGAAAACATACCCCTGAAAAGGTTCAATTATAAGATATCAAGGCAAATCAGCTGCCCTTATGGTGGCTGCTTGCTCATCTCTCAATGGAGCTGGGTTAAGCAATTATCGTTTGATACTGTCTACTTATTCTCAAAGGAGACCTGGAGAGGCACCGATGTAATGCACCATTTCAAACTGAGATTCATTTTGTGGCCTTAAAGCGAGTGGTCAGACAAACTAATGCTTGAAAGGAAAAATAAGGGGAAAAAAGAGTGATACAGAGAGAGGATGATAATTTATCAACGACAGAACAACACTTTCATCAGCGGTCTCTAAAAACCGATGGCAGGCCCCATGTCAACAAAGTGGCATCGCAAATGAAACAGAACGTACTGATTCACACACTTGTTCTCCGGTCTCAAAGAAAATCTGATTGAAAGAAGTCAAGAAAATCAGTAGGTTCCATTGAATCTCTGAAGGCTTAGCATAAAATATTTAACTCTCTAAGCCCACACAGAACATAACACCTGAAAACATCTGCCAAGGTAGAGGGAGTTAGCAACCCAGAAGACTTACCACTGCCGACTAGGAAAAAGCGATCACAATTCCAGATTCTGACAACGGCAAAGTTAAAAAGGCATATTTTGTCATAAATAAAACATAGGAGTGCAGCATTTCGGCAAACTCCCCCAACGAACAGTCCCAAGAGAGAGATGGGATGCTGTTTGTGAACTCACACTTTGCACAGTAAAGGGAGCTATAGCACTGCGTCACCACAACTCAAACTACATTCCCACATCCAGCCCTATTCAACAAGGACTAGTCCTCTTTAAAAATTCATTAATTTACAGCAAAAATAGATTAAAGCGCCCAACTGCACCAACCTAAAAAGTTTGGCTTGTGAATAGCATTAATAATGGAGGCGAGCATCCAAAACCTAGAGGCCCTAGCTTAGAGGCATGGCTTAGGTTTTGTTGCGCTTTATAATGGAGAGTCATTTACATTTTAGAAGTATTACAGCTTTTTGATGCTTGTTTATAATTACATTGTTTTACATGCAAATTGGCTAACAATTGTTACTCATTAAAACATAACTAGTAGAGTGCAACAACACTCTCAGCCTGTGTAAGACACAGACTTTTTTATCAGGTTCACATCTAGCTTTGCACTGAACTCTTGCTGCTGGCAGCACCGCCGCTGAGTTCAATCCAAATGACAGCCCTTTAAAAGTGATCATCCCCTATCTTATCTTTTACATATTTCTCTTTCAAATCATAGCAATGCTTTTCTAACAGAATCAAAGATGATTTTGACTAGATTAAAGGATTTGCTGCATTTGAATTCAAATGATGTGTACTTTCCAAGGGACAAGGCAAAAATCACAATAACTGGGAGCACTCAGAGAATTTAAAGGTACTTAAAAAAAGAGTAAGCCTGCTCTAATGTGCTGTCAAATTTTTCGCCTTCCTAGCCTGATGATAGCCAAGTTTTATCTATGGTGCAGTACATAGGTAAATGAACATCTACCTATGTACTGTACCTATGACCGTCTCGTAATTACTTATAATATTAGGAAATTTCAGTAAGTACTTTGTTTACATGATCATTTAAACAGCTGATTATTGATGACCTGTTGACCTAGTAAGATTATAGTGGCCTGATAGGCAGAGAGGGCTTCTAGCTGAAGCAAAGGAGACCTCTTCCTCACTTCTTTTAAAAGCTACTGCCAAGCTATCTTCAAGTACAGCAGTTTACCGACAGCCGCTCTAGCAGCAGTGTTCATGATAAAGAAGAAGACTGCTCCCAGGCATTGATCTGTACATCTGAAAACAATGGCTGTTGGTGTTTGCTAAAAGTTAAATTTTCAGACACCAGAACAATTTGCTCCTGCTACACTATTTGGACAGTTTCTTAGTGTTTGTGCGAGATAGGGAGTATGCCCTGCTGCGCCTAGAGATGGCGTTTGACAGACTTCGTGGCCATAAGTTAAAGCTGCCCCCCAAAAAGTGTTTCTTACTCAGAAGTCCTGTACAGTTTCTTGGTAAAATAATAGGTGAGAACTGCTTTTTCAACAACCCCCTTAAGGTTGAGAAATTAAGAAAGAAGAAGTGATCTCATGGAGCCAGATATTGTGACCAGATCCTAGAAGCAGATAAGATTCAGTTCTGTAGGGACTATGATTTCTGCAATGCAGAAATACAGATGGAATCACGAATTTCAATAACAAATATGGAATTAACTTTAAATCACGGAAAATCGAGGAATAAACCAAAATGTGGATGCAATTTATAAAATTTATTAGAGGCATTTCTGTCACAAAACTTATGAAGATCCGTGGGAAGAAGTGATCAGTAATGAAGTAATCACCTCTTTGATAGTGGAAAATATGCATGTATTACAACAATGCATTCATTGTGAATTGTCCCCTATTAAATTATATAATTATTATTATAGTATTTAAATATCCTGCAATACATGTATGGGGAATTGTATCCCTAAAGATTTGCACATACATTTGAATATCTATATGTATATTTGCATGATACATCAATTTAATTTATATTGATTCATTTTTAATATTTTCTTATTTAATTGTTAAAATTGTATTCATTCACCACATGATTACACACTCTGATGACATAATGTGTTTAAATCATAAAACATAGAATTCAGAAAAATTTTAATGGAAAACACAGAATTAGGGAAAAAAATAAAATGAAATCTGGAAAAATTTTAACGGATTTCATAGGGCCCTATTTGTGGGATAATAAATTATTATCAGCACTTTGTGCACAGATATTCTGCCCCTGCCAAAAAGCTCTTTACTCTGTTGAAGGGTGAGAAAAGAAAAGGGAAAAAACATAAGAAAAAACTGCCGGACACGATGTTGTCTGCTTCTGACTTGCAGTGTTATGCATTTTTTGTTGGGTTAGGGAACTAACCCTAACCCTAACCGGCAACTGAACAAATCCGTTTGCAACTAATGAACGTGGGAGTTTACGCCGCTCACACACTGTGTTTACGGCACTTAGCATGCCAAAAAGGTGTTATACCAAATTCTGTTTCTACACCCAAACCATGACCTCTTTCCTAAACCTAACCTAGAAGCTTTGGTGCCTAAACAGACCCAAACTGCAACAATTTCAAAGCCGAAGCTAGATTGCTGTGAGCAGCGCTGGGTAGCTGGGTATGACTTTGATATTAAGTATAACTTAAGTCAGCAGAATACCGTGGCTGATGCCCTGAGCCGTGTGCCATTTGTCATTGAGAGTGTGGGACTAGAATCAAAGATATGTCAAGTCCAGAATGCCTTCCAGCCATCCAGTGGTCGAAAAAAGCATTTCACGAGAACAGAAAACCAAGGCCAAGGGGCCCAATATGTTTTCCCTGATTCACTCAAGAATGAAGTCCTGAAAGAGCCTCAGCTTACCAAGACAGAGGTTTTTCTAGGCATACCTTGACAGAGGTGCAAGAGACTATGAACGCCATTGCCAACAATGTACTGATGAGAAGGGGAGAGCCATCCTGGAGAATATAACATCAAAGTAGGCAACTAGAACAGGTCTTTATTGACTTTAGCTAAACAGGTGGCGAAGATTCTCTGGGACTGGTGCTTCTGTGTCTTTGGATTCCCAGAAAGAACGTTGAGCGACCAAGGACCAAGGATGTCCTACATGACTTTGCTGTAAGCTATTGCAAGTATGTGGCATCTCTCACCAGTGACCAGAAACCGTGGTCATTGGCCAGGACCATGCTACAAAAGAGCAGAACAGACATGCTCAACTTTATAACAGGAAAGTGAGTGGTCGTGGCCAACAGGAAAGAGAGGGGTAAAAAGAAACTTGCTGACAAGTGGGAATCAACAATCTATATCAGGATCCATACTGTGGTGTACATGAATGCAAACACACACATATAAGATCTGTAACAGAGCCACTGGAAGGTGAGCCACAGAAACAGCAGACACTCTGTTTGTGAGGATCCCTGAGTAGGTACTGTAGTGAAAACCCTGACATTGAAAGTCAGGGAAACTCACCTGAAGTGTGAGAGAGGGACAGGGCCCCTTGACTGATCCAGAGCCTGTGGACTTTGAAAGCGGATGTTACTGACATAACAAGTGTGACCTCTGCACCTCAGGACATCTCAGTTGTACCTGAAGAGCAGACGACAGATCAGCCAATGACCTGGTGTTCATGTTCATCATGTTAGACCCTGCCCTTGACACTATGACACAGACAGACAATGCACAACATACTCAGCATACTGCTCAGACCTCACCCAGACACTGTGGCCATTCCAACACACAAACACAGATAAGGTTGAGATTTGGCCGAACCAAAGCCAGTAAATAGGTTGATAAATCCATGTCCAGGCAGGATGTTGTTCAGGACAAGTTTAAAACTTAAAACAGCTTGAACAAGTTGTTAATGCTGTTTTAAAGTCAATGTCTCAGGTTTTTGCTGATTAATTAAAATACCCCCCCCCCCCACTACGGATCCAGAAGTATTATATATAGGTAATTTTATTGCATTTTCTTCACTTGTGTGCGCCTGTGCTACATGCTATGTGTTCGTATCTTGCAGAATGTACAAGACACTGTATTGCCAGTAGTTGGATTGCGAGATAAGCCCTGCTGTCGCACCACTTCAACCCTATAAGATTTTTGGTTTTCTTTTGCTAACCCTACCTAATTTGTTAGTTTGTGATTTTTTCTCAGGTGCATACTGATAAACAACGCATTTAAGTTGTAACCTTTAACGCATATTGTTTACTGTTAACATTATGGTACTCCGCTGTTTCAGTTTTTTTGACCGCTTAAATTAGTTTTGTAGATGCTTCCATTTGACATTTTAAGTTCACCAAGTGCCCTTGCTAGCATGCCAGGCCAGCTTGTACCATGTGACTCACGTAGCCCTTTGAAGATTTTTGGGGCCATTCTGTTATTTTGTACATTTACAGAACTGTGGAAATGTTTTAGGCAGGTGTGGAAAAAGGTTATAAAGTAAGAATGCTTTCAAAAATAGATATGTTAAAATATATCTATCAATTAATAATATGCAAAGTGAATGAACAGAAGAAAAATCTAAATCAAATCAATATTTGGTGTGAATAATAAAACAGCATCAATTATTCTCAGTACATTGGTAGATTGGCGCTAACATCTTGGAGAACCACAGTTCTTATTTAGGCAGCCTCAGTTGCTTTCCTCTCTTCATGTAATCCCAGACAGACCCGGTGATGTTATAATCAGGGCTCTGTGGGGGCCATACCATCACTTCCATACTCCGTGTTGTTTTTTACTCTGAAGGTAGTTCTTAATGGCTTTCGCTGTATGTTTGAGGTCCTTGTCATGCTGCAGAATAAATTTGGGGCCAATCAGATGCCTCCCTGATGGTACTGCATGATGAAGTATGTGTCTGTACTTCTCAGCACTGAGGAGACCATTCATTCTGACCAAATCCCAAACTCTGTTTGCAGAAATGCAGTCCCAAATTTGAAAGGCACTTCCACGATGCTTCACTGTTGCCTGCAGACACATTCTTGTACCACTCTCCAGCCCTTCTGCAAACAATACGCCCTCTGCTTGAAATTTTCTCTACACTACTCCATGTCCAGAGCACCTGCTGCCATTTTTCTGCATGTCCAAGGTATGGCTTTTTGGTCGCAAGTCTTTCGTGACAGCCACATATGACCAGACGTCTCCGGAGAGAAGATGCGTGTACCAGGCTTCCACTGTTTCCTGCCCGTTATGAGCTGATGGCACCGCCAGACATCTTCCGATTGCAAAGGGAAGTAAACATGATACGTCTTTCATCTGCGGCAGTAAGTTTCCTGCCACTGCGTCTACGGTCCTCAGCGTTGCATTCTTTAAAAAGGCTTGGACAGTACATCTGGAAACCTCTGTCTGCCTTGATATTTCTGCCTGGGAGAGACGTTGCTGATGCAGTATACCTACCTTGTGTCTTGTTGCTCTGTCTTGCCATTTTAAATGCAAAGGGTGGTCACACCAAATACTGATTTGATTTAGATTTTTCTCCTGTTCACATACTTTGCATTTTGTTAATTGTTAAATATGATCTATTAACATGTCCATTGTTTAAAAAAGTATTATTACTTTTAATTTCTCAACATCTGCCTAAAACATTTGCACAGTAGTGTAGATCCAGATGTGTGGTGACCAACCTAGAGGCAATATGTGTGTGTTATAATGTCTTCCTGCAGGTATGTGATCTGTGGTGTGAAAAAAAAGGCTTTCCAGTCAATTTTAAAAGTTCTCAGCAAATAATTTTGGCTAATAACATATAGCTAAGCCATATATGCATTGTAATGTCACAGTTATGTGTTGTGTTGCAATCATTTCATTTAATTTCAATTAGCTTTATATATATTAGCTTTAGCAATCAAGAAAAGTGCTTATCACTGTGAGTGTGCATTGAGTCGAGATGTTATACACTGTCTTCCTGCAAATCAGCACATTAAATAAATCACCAATACCACCAATATCATCAGACAGTGAACACGACTGGACCAGGACTGAACACAGCCTCTGAGACCGATGGCCCAATTTAACAACAGGGAATTCAATACTGAAGTTGAACAACCAGGACTCTGGCTCCAGGGACAACAAAGACACGACGGGTTTAGGCAGGGGCTCTCCGAAAACTGGGCTCCTATGTGTCACTGAAGTTAAGTCAGCTGTCATTTCCTATCATGCGCTTTTTCTCTGGAATAATCTTCCTATTGACAGACAGTCTGAAGGCCAAAATACCCCGCCACTGAACAGTGCGTGTTAAAACCGCCATACCTATTATTTTCTATGCACAAACTCACACCGGAGGTGGCTAGGCGCACGCCTACACGCTGACCCATGACATTTCATGTTACTGTCCTATTTCTAGCCTCACCGCCCCTGAAAAAAATGCTTTTTTCAGAGCAAAAAGCTGTTTGTGTGGGCCCAACTTCAGATGGTGTTTATTGCTTGCGTTTCACTGTAGTTCTAACTATTTCACTTATGCCTGTATCTACAAGACCAAATTAACAAAGTTAATAAATGAACTCCACTTGCTGCCTGCTGGTACATAACGGCTCCTGTAGCAGCTCTTCTTCTCCTCAGTTGAAAGCTGGACTTCCTCTCCTCATCTCTGTGTCTTGTGTGTGTTGAACAATGGATGAAAAGAGACTAGTTATTGAGGCAGAGAAATAGAAATTTCGCTGTCCTGCAGTGCGTGTGGTTGACTTTGCTGCAACGCTACACTTCCTATTGGTGCTAGGGGCGGCACTTGGCACGCGTCATATGACAGTATGTTTTGCATTTGACTCTGTTGAGGCCTTTATATCTAAAGGTGAAAACTTATCTTTTTGCTGTAACTTTTAACTAGTACTTTAGGCCTCATACCTGTTACCACTTTACTTCTGGCGGGTCAGTCTCTGTCTCATGAATCTATTGACATTAGTACTTGTAGTCTATGTTTATTCTGTCAACGAGAACTAACAGATTGCAAACGTTTTGATATCAACTGCATTTCTCTAACCCTCTGCTGTTTTTGTTTCTGTGCCCTAAAAGCTGCCAAGCCTTCTCTTCTCTTGCACTCAGACTTCTCAGTGCTGGACTATCGGCCATCCTACAACCTCGCTCCCTCCCTGCAGCTGATGCTTTATCCTATTGCTGATCTGGATCTTTGTCACCCCTATGTTGCATGTTATCATGGCTTTCTCTTACTCTTTGTTTGTTTGTTTGTTTCTCCTCTCTGTGTGAATACTGTTATCTTCTACTGTGTTTGTGTGGCCTGTCCTCTTTTTAGGTCTCTATGGTGGAGAGGAGGTGGTGTGGCTCAGGTCCTACTAGTGGGCGACTCCTGTAGCTCCTGTAGCTGCTCAGTTGTCCTCCTGGATCCATCCTCATTTTACAATCGACATTTGTCACCATAATTGTATATACTATGACTTCCTGGTGTGAATCTATTTTGTCCACACAACATCTATTGCATGTCTGTCTGTCCTGGGAGAGGGATCCCTCCTCTGCTGTTCTTCCGGATGTTTCTTTTATTTTTCCCTGTTAAAATGTTTTTTTGGGGGGGAGTTTGTCCTCATTTGAATCAAGGGTCTAAGGACAGAGGGTGTTGTATGTTGTGCAGATTGCAAAGCCCCTTGAGGCAAATTGTGATTTGTAATATTGGGCTACATAAATAAAATTGATTTGACTTGTCTTGATTTGAGAGAGAGGAATAAATGGTGGAAATCAGTCCTCTGAGTCTTTCTCATCTATGCCCAACTAACATCTGTTACACTGGCAGATGGAGTTCATCTTTATCAAAGAAATAAGAAACTGAAATGCATGTAATGTATCCACAAATAGCCCTTAATTCAACTTTTTAAAAAGTCAATACTACACATGTTTCTTCGCATTGCATTTGCTGACATTGGCGATAATTACGACGACCTTTCCGATGATAAAACACAAATCAGTAAAACATTATGAGGGTTCATACTCTTCACGTTTCATGCGATTCTGCATAACACTTTAATGAGGCATTTAGGGGTCTATGAGTGATCTACTGAGAAAGTCTACAATGGCAATCAGCAGTGAGTGTGGCAGCTGTTCAGCAATTAAAAAGCCAAATTACCCTCAATCAACACCATTTACAAGCGCAAGTAAATCTCAGAGCAAATAATGATGAGAGAAATCTGTTCAGACAGCTCTCATCTTGATAGGAATTAGAGGCGCATCCAATTCAGGAGCTGGGTACTCTCTCAAACACTTTCTCAGTCTGTCGCCCACAAACACATACACACACCTCCCCTTGTCTGTGTGTTTTTGGACAGATGAAATTGTACAGTATTGGCTGGCTCTCCAAACTGCAGCATGATAAACGATAATGATACTGTCACAGTAAAAAGATGGTCACCATTCATGGTAAGGTTATGATCTCTTTATGGAAAGAGACTACGGAAAATAAATTCCATAATGAGCAGGCATAACTGCACCGTCGACAGCTTACTAGAAAACAGCGAACAAAAGTAACCTGCATGCATTGTTGTAAAAAAAAAAAAAAAAAAAGAGGCACCCAAGTGCAGATATGGCAAATTACAGTATCTTTTGTCTCTATCAGCTAAACTTGAAAAATGATGTGTCATAGTGCTGTCTACATCTACTATCTAGCACATTTTAATGGAAATTCTATAGATTATGTTAACTTTCAACAAAATGTTTACACGAAATTATACAGTGTTAATCTGACTAGTAAAATATATTGTAAATTGTCCTAAAATACAAACTGATACACTAAAAACGACATATCATGTGTGCTAACCGATATGAACTGATGCACTGAGGCATAATCAATAGAAAAATAAATCTATACATGCACACATACATAAGTCAACAAATCAGGCACCTGTAGCCTATATCAAATATTTTAGGCTGTGAAACAAAGTTAGTGAAATCTTATGAATCCCCTGACGCAAATTCTTTTAAGTGCCCGGACTTATTTTCCCTTCTGTTACTACGTTTCCAACAATCGTGTAAATGATGACAAAAAAATGTGTTTTAAAATTGTCAGTTGATGTTGTCCATATAATTAACGTTGCTACCAACAGGGACACATCAATGTGGCGCTCAGTTTCTCTGAAGCTTCCACTGTTCTCACTTCAAAAAGTGTTTTCAGCTGTGCAAGGCACTATCTTCTGTTCATGCATATTTGCGCGTCCAATACAATTCACAATTTGGATAGGCCAATTGTTTTATTAAACACCACTTTTACCCTGTTACCCGACAGTCCCACTGTATGAATGGTACCAATATACTATTACTGTAAACTTAAAATAAGTTGACTTTATCTGACGGATTTTTGGGATAGAGACAAACGCTACAGTGTCTGCATGCACGCATTCTGTGACAGGCAGCGAACTTGTCATAGCCTGTCATTAAGTAAAACCACTGGCTTATTGGTAACACTTTCTCGCTATGACAGTATTTGTCACAAACCTTCATGACTGATATTCAAAAATTCTTCTGCACAGACTAGGCTACTCACCGTCGTGGGTGACTATGAACCGGCTCAATTTTTTGTACTCTGGTCCAGAAGCTTCAGACGCCTGTTCTTCACTTGAAAATTCCCCTCGGAGACAAAAGCCTCAGCGGTGTCTTGACGCTGTCACCTGGGCTGCGTGCACGGTGCTCTGCAGGCGTCAAACTGACCGCTGCTGTGGTCACTAGACAGTCATGACAGTCGGACTGGACCCGCTATTCGCGTTTGCGCTCAACAACACGAAGATCCCGGGTCTCTGTGCTCCGCTCGGCTGCTAAACCACCGGAACTACTTCCAACGCCAGCCGGAGCACGTTGAAGATAAATTCATGCACCACAATAGGAAAAATGAAATCACAGCCATTTAACTAGTTCCCAATTTCAATATTAATGACATTTCATTAGGACATCAGTAAGCCTACCAAAATTAGGCTTATCTAAATAATAACAATAATAATAATAATGTGACATCGTTATTATCATTACCATTATGTTATAAGCATATATTGTTGGGTAGTGATATTTAATCATCATCTGATGGATCACTACCATTATTATTATTATTATTATTATTATTATTATTATTATTATTATTATTATTATTATTATTATTATTATTATTATGACAGATAATTAAAACATAGCAATGATTTTGACTGTTTTGCTAAAGGTGTAAGATTATATAAAATCCTGTCTGTGTTATATCCAGACACAAGAAACAGAATAATTGTAGACAAGGAAACACGGGTTCAATAGTAGACTACACACTGCTCAAAGTGCAACAAAACATTTGCTGCAAAATAGTAGACTTTAGTGGTACGTAGTTTTATATAGCCTACTGTTTTGTTGCGCCAACAAATTGGAGGCATGGTGGAGTAGGCTATGTCTTATCTGTCGGTGGAGTATGTCACAGTTGAGGTATTCCTCAGTTGGGCTGCATGCCTGTAATTTCATGATCAGATGCGGGGAGAACCTTAACGTGAAGAACAGCGCACCCTCCTGGTCGCTACACCAATCGGAGCACCTTAGTAAATCTGAAGATATACCCAACCACAGTGCACTGATTTGTTTGGCATTTTTAACTTTCTGAGTTTAACAAAAATGTGTGTTTCAAAGTATAGTCTCACATTTAGACAGTTGCTGCAGTAGGCCTAACTGATTTAGCTGGAGCTTCAATTATTTCCGCTCCTTCGCTTTGCAAATGATAGGCCTATGCAAAAAATATGAATTTAAAAACCTTTAACATGCTAAAATATTGGTGTGAGTTGGGTTTTCATCATCATGCAACCACAACACACAAACAACATTTCCTTAGCATACAAACATATGTAAATTGGTTGTATGTTTTGCGTCCAACACAGGTTTCCCCTCAGCAATATAAGTTCTTGACCGGGATATCAACCACCAAATATGAGTGGGCTCCAAGATGAGATGAGTGAAACGATTCAATTAATAAAATAATTCAGACACTATGATATATGTGCAGATTTAGACACTTTAATGCTGTATTTAAATTTATCTGCAGAAAGGGGGGAAGCTTCTCTGTGCTCAGCTTCAATCTGATTTTTATAACAGCGTGACTTTGTGACATCACAACTAGACTGGAAACCAGCAGTCGTGCTCCAAAGTGCAATTTATCAAGTTTCCAATACAGATGTGATGGAAACTTGAAAACGATTTGCATCTTTACATACCATGGATGTTTCATTGATAGAGGAATATATTTTAAGAAAGGAGGAATTTTACTAAATTCTAATTCAATTTTTTTAAAACTTTTTTGTGGAAAATCATACCAGACAGCTTTATTATTTCAAGCAGAGTATTTTAAAATATCTTTATGTCTGGAGCTTCTGGCAAACATCATTGTTCAGCTGTCAAAACAACTATACAGGTACATTTCTGATCAGTTTTCTTGTAATATAATTTCTTCATCAATCTTTTAACACCACTACATTATGAGACATGGAAGAATTGATGTGTTGAGATGTGTCTGTGAGCTCGGTCACACGGATCCATTCCCACTGTATGAGTGTTAGTCTTTAAAACAACTCAGTGCTGCACTCGTCTGGATGGTGGTGGTGCTTGCAATGATTCATGAAATATCTGCCATAGAATTTGAGGATTTTCAAAGCAACAATATATGGTGCTGAAATGTCTATTTTTCTTTAATGAATAGCATAGGTCTCACTTTGGCTGGAAGAGATTGTAAGACTGTAATGCTGAAAAAAAATATCTAAACAACAATAAAAACACATGATTATTTTGAACATTTCTAAAAAATATATATATATAAAAAACAATTATATGTATATGTCTATCCCATTCATTTTCTTTTAACGTTTTAAACATTAAGATTAAGAAGATGAATAACCCTGGAATTTCTTCCTGGCTAACTATTGTAATCTATGAGTCCACCACCAGAGGACTCTCAAGCCTAAGACAATGAGTTCCCATAGTTTACAAAAAAATTATTGAAGGCTCTTTGCGTGTGCACTTAATGCATGAATTTAATCAAATGTAATTAAACTGTGAATAAGCACATGAAAAAATGTTGTTGGCCTATTCAGTCATTAACTGACTTATCTTATTTGTCAACTGTGATGGGCTATTAACAGAATGTTCTGTGCTGATACTCTAGCCAAACATTGAACCATGTGCACAACTAGCATACAGTATTTTGCTGTAATGCTTTTAAAACATGGCTTGTTAACTACAGTTATTTTTGGTACGGAATGTGACTAGGGTTACAGCTATTTCACAGTACAACGTCGGTGGGTGATGTTTATGCAGTGAACATGACATAGTAGGTTGGTCTTGCGGCAGTAAACGTCTGTCTGTTGCTGACTGCGAGACGTTTGTCAAGAGGAATGCGTCTACTTGGGCTCCTTCCCCCTACTTTCTGATGATTGGGCAGCGCATGACACGCAGGACTGGCTCTGCCCGGTTTGATCCTGTTGGCTCTGCGACGTTGCAATGCGTTTAGCTCAGGGAATGCTATAGGAGGGAGACAAAACATAACCACCCGGCTACACAACTTCTTAAGGCTAATTTAAGGTTTTACTTTGTAATCTCTAGGATTGAGGCTATTCATTGCTTGTATAATGTTAAAGACAGTATGAGTAATATATTTATGACAAACATAACAAAAATGGTGACACAGACTCGTTTTAGGGGGGAAATCGCTGATAAATAAGCGGTATTGGCTTATTGCCATCAAAGGAGTGACCACTCCATGTGGTAACGTATTTATTATGATAGGCTTATTTGGCTGAATGTTTTTTTAAAATTGTTTTTATAATTATATTAACTGTATCTGGATTGTTAAGAGATGCGAGCTGATGTTGAGTCACGTAATTTCATAATTTTGTCTTATTGATGTCTGCAGAGCTTGATCCAGCCTCGCGAGAACACGCCCAGCTCGTAGCGACATGAGTTGCGCAAGCGCAGAGTCGCGCCCCACTGAGTGAAACACAACAGAAACGATGCAGAACTAACTTATGCGTTTAAGTTTAAAGTAGTGGGTTTAAAAAAAAGAAAATAATTAATTCTGCAGCATCCCGGTCGATGAACAGTTCAGTGATTTAGATCATCTCTTCTCTTAACAGCTTACAACGACGATCAGCAGCTGGTGTCAACATCCGGGACCGTAGAGAAACGTCTCAAAGGATACTTCAGTGCATCAGATGGAATTAATTAAAAGGGTTAAGGTTTCAAATGGGTAGATTATTCATACGCAGCTGTAGTTTTTATGACTAATCCGGTTTTGTTTATTCTAATACAGTATTAGTTGCACGTCAGTAACAGACTTTTCCCTTTGCTTACGTGTACTGTTCTAGGACCTTGAACCATATGTTGATGTGAAAGCCTAAAAAAATATAAAAAATAAATTGTATTCGTGTTCCAAAAATAAAAATATAGCCTATAGATAATGGGCTACAATATACTACTCACTTCTTTTATTACTGTTTGACTTACTTTTATACGGGTTTTATATGTTTTGGAAGCGGAAATATAATATTGCCATGGAGGTGTGATGATCTTCAAGCTTATTTTCTATGTAGATTATTGGCAAATTTGCACCATCAATGTTCCGAGCAAGTTATTATAGTTTATGTTTGCACTGTAGCCATGGATGTACAGATATCTATCAGTGGATTAGGCTACTTTGATATTGAACAAAACTTGGTGATGATTCTCGGGCAAGCTTAGGTGTTATAAGCAGCATCTTTTTAAGTGGGGTTATGGATGTGATTTGTGATGGACATCGCAGATACCTAGCCTCAGGAACTGAAAATCTGAATCTGAAAATATGTGCATCATGTCCATGTAATCTGGTTATGCTGTTACCCCCACCCCCAACAATATTCGTACAGTAGCCTACAGCCCCTTGCAAAGGGAAGAGAAAGAGAACAAGAGAAGTGGGTCATTCGCATAATTTCGCACCATTTCCCAGCCTTCTACTGAGCCGACACACTGGACGGCACTACTAAACAGTAGCCACGCTCAAAATACAACATATAAGAAGAAAAGAAAAAGAAGATGGGTAGTGTGTTTGGTTTGTGTGATGACCTTGTTTCATCTCCTGCCACTTCGGCATGGAAACAACGATGTCGGTTTTCGCCAAACCTCCTTGCACAGTCTGGTCTTAACCGGTTCGGAAAGTGCGCGGTCTCGTGCGACTGCAGACTCCACGCACTGATTCAGCACTCCGCGCGCCCTTACCAGACCCGCCCACCCTATTCCGTTAACCCTCCCTCATTGGTTAGGGAAGTCGCGCCTCGCCCACACCTTCCGCGTGCTGTTTGGACAATGAGAGAGTTTACGAGTTGAGATTGGCAGGTGTTGTGGCGAGTTCTGCCTGCCCCCACCCGAGAATTACGTGCCCATCGCGGGAGCACGCACAACTAAAGTGAAAACAGTGACGACTCTAAACGTTCATAAAATATAGACTTAAAATATAGACTTGAGATCATGTATCATCCCACAAAAGAGATCATACCGTTTTCAAACAGTACTTTGCCCTAGAAACCATTACAATGTTTGGTTAGTTTTTACTTCAGCTGTGCGCGCCCCCGCGAGTGGGATGCAGCTCTCGGCGGTCAGAACTCCACGCAACACATGCCCCGGTAGCTGTGCACGGGCTCGTGCGGGAGTGGAGTTGTAAACGAAGCGCGTGCGCCTTTCAGCACCAGTACCTCGTGGATAGCAGCCAAAGGAGCAGAGAGGATTGTCGATGTGGGTTAGCTTATTGTAACAAACCGGCGACTTAGCGGTTTGCAACGCCGTACAGCCGCTGCGATCGCGGGAAAACTTCATTGCTAGTTTTGAGTCGGCGAGGGGAAGCTGTAAAGCGATTCAGCTTGAGCTTTGTTTGCCCCGGCGGGCAAATAGTGCTAAGAGCTGCATCTCGGTCGAAGGAGACACGTTTCTGCGGGGAAACATACCGGTTTCGAGTCGCTTGCGTCGAATTTGCGCGGTCTGGATTCAACTAACTGCGCCCCGGGAAGACTAAATGGCTGCATACGAAGGGAAACAAAGGTGATATAGAAGATTATTTATCCTAGCCGGTTCGGTCCAGATAAAGGTCGACCCGTGGTCCGGTTTTAGCTACATTACAGCCTGCTCGCACCGCTAGCCGCCGAGGTCTCCATTGTGTGAGCGTTGCCGTGCTATTCCACTGCCGCCCGCCCTCCGGATCATTCTGTGCCGCCGCACACCTGCCGCCTCCAGCAGCTACAACTAGTTTTAAACCTTTTTTTAAATCCACGCATCCAAAAATGTGTTCTAGAGTCTGGTTCGTGACCGACCGGCGCATCAGCCAGGAGTATCCTCAAGTGCAGATCCTCCGGGCACTGAAGGAGCGCTGCGCCGACGAGGATGTTGAATTCCGCTCTCTTCTCATGGACCAAATCGTGTTAACGATCAGCGAGGGACAATTAGGCAAGTATCCCCCGATGAATCAAAGCAGCACATGTCTGGTCCTAAACTCTGTGACTTAATGATGCAGTGTGAATTATTTTTATCAACATGGGTTCCACAAAGCTAATGGCTGGCGGTTAACGTTATTGTTAGGGGGATAACGTTACACTGCCGTAAAGCAGGGAGAGGGGCTAGCCCGATCTGCCTGCTAGCAAGGAAGCGAAGTGTAACCACAGCCGTGACCGCCTAACCTACTTTCTAGCTAAACAGACTGCCTCCACACGGAGGGGAGCGATGATGCTTGATTAAATGTCGCTGAATACGGTGCAATCCCAACAATGCAGTGGATGATAATATTTATTTAAGCGCCAAAGCTACGGGGGGGTCGTTTTTTGATATTGCAGAAGCTCAGGAATTAGCGCAGTGGCACGTATTGGTTGTTCACTGTTAATAGTGAAAACAGATGGAGCTGGTATACTTGGAGCACATTGGGTCGCTCTAAGGTTGAAGCTGTAGGTTTTATAACATGCTCTCACATGTTAACCTAATTTTTTCTTCATGTGGAAACCTAGCAGCAGAGACAAGGACACGCATGGGAAGTTTCACACTCATAAGATAAGATATGCCTTTATTTATCCCCCTGAGTAAATTCAGAAAAAGTCGCAAGTAGATCAGTCGAATTTGAGGGATGGCATATTTTATCAAATCTTAAAGGGAATGACTTGATGTACATCAGATATGACCAGCACCCAATGTGCCGTGCCACGTTTTCTATACTTTATACTACCTACATTATCTCATGGTGGCAGATCATTAATCAATCTTTTGTTGTCATTTGGGCACTGCTTTGTCTAAAATACATTGTTTGTGTTCTCTGCCTGTTATGACATGGCAACATTTTCCAGCACTGACTCATGAGACCTTGTTAAAGTGATGGTAACAGTGGGAACTCTCATCAAACAGACACACATGGAATTAGTCAAGGCAGTGTGAAGTGGGGCCATGTAACCAGATGAGAGGCCTGTAGCTCTCAATTAACACACAAACGGTGTAGGCCGTGATTGGCAGAAGCCTGATAGTTTGTGGGATGAATAGGGGTGAGACTGGGCTGCAGGTCCCTCGCAGACAGCCTACTGTTACATCAGGTCTACTGTGCAGCTCAGTCATGCCAAAACTTTATTCTCAACATGGGGTTTTGAATGCCACCAGTGGAGTTTAAAGTGAACGGCATGGGGATTGAGAAATTACATGTTATTACTGTACTGTACAATAGTACAGCCAACTTAATATTTATGAACAGAAAGAAATCCTAGAGTTGGCAATGTGTTGCATTCATACAGAATACCTACCACATGAAAATTACATTAAAATGCAGTTTTTGCTACCAAGGCTAGATAATCCAACCTAAATAACAGGCTAATCTGTTGTGTCATAATCTGCTAAATACATCTAGGAGACACCTTGAAACTTGGAGCATATTAGCCAACACAGAAAGGTGGATATACAGCTGTCTAGACATGTAGCTTACCAAGATACACACAACTGGAGCAGGGCAGTTGGCATGACCTGTAATCCATGCTGGCCTCAAGTCTGCGTACAGTAAATGTCTTCTGAGCCTTGGCTTGACATCACAGATTAACAGCCGGTGAACAGATTGGCCATGCTGCGGGCTTGCTACACAAGAAGCCATACAGTACACACACTGTGGCTGGGGCCTTGAGGTGCTTACTGGCCCTATACTCATAGCATCACATGCATCTTTTATATAGCCTACAATATGAATTAGCTACAGTTCATTTACACCTAGACTAGAGAAACCCTTTAGACTGCAGAAATAGAAATTTGCAGTTTGACCTCATGTGGATTAGTATAAGCACGAAGGACCAGAGGCAATAAACAAGTTTAGGCAGTCCTGGAATTTAACAGGATCAGGAAATACAACCTAGACAGTGAGGAAGTGAAAGTTTTACAATCCTCATTGTTTCTGGCATTGGAAACACAAGTAGTATTTCCCTATAATGTGATCAATAATGCTATTGTGGTCACTGACCACCTCTTTAAGTGGTAAAACTTATTCACCACTACACACCAATTATCTCGGTTGTATTTGTAGTTGAATAAAAAGTGAATAAATTTGATAATTGCACTTTATTTGATGAATTTGAAGCTTTAAATATATTTATAAAACAATTTTTAGAGGGTGTAGAAGGAAACATTTTGTCTGTCCCAAAATGAATAGATGGCGTTTCAAAGTAAACATGTATTACCAGCCTAAAGCAAAAACAAAATTTCTTGAATTTGTTTCAGGGCAGGTCAGACTGCATTCGCAACCTTAAACCGACAACACCTTCACAGCTTGGTATTTCTCTCGGCTCATTTGTGTGTTCTCAGGTCAGGTTGAGAGCCATGGTCCACACTGAAGTTGATCAGTACAATGTGTCCCCAGGAGGAGAGGAGACTTTAATAACTAAAGATGACCCCTCACATAAAACAGCCAAATCCAGCATTCAGCTTGCTAGAGGCATTTCACATCCCATGACTTGTGCTGGGAGACGTTTTAACAGAGACCGGATATGAATTGATGTTACCATTCTTTGTGAGCCATGCGCATGCCAGTGGGCACACTTTTACCCCAAAGATGATAAATGCAACACTCCTTTGTCAGAGTGTGGGTCAGCATCAACATACATGTGATTGAGATACTGTAAATGCCCATCCTTGTTTGGCTATTTCTCAAGCACTGACTCCCTGTTTCATGAGAAATGAGACTATATGATGATCAGCCGTATGGCATAGCTTTTCTTGATCTACATAGGTTACAGGTGGGAAAAAGCTAGTTCATGCCATAAATTAGGGAGATTTGATGGGTTTTGATCACAGCAATATATTCCCATATCCCACTGTTGTTTCCCCCACAATTTAGGTTCTTTGTTGCAAAGTTACACAGTTACACTTTATAATGCTTAGCAAACATATGTTAAGTGTAGTATACAGTCTGTTTGGGGTTTGACGGCGTCATAGCGCCAAATAAAGAGGAAGAACAGCTGTATTTGCATTTAATTGGTGGTGCCGAAGAGAAGCTCTGACGTATCACTAGTTGTTTCACCACTCAGGGATCAATTTTTAAATTGACAGTAATGTTGTCACACCCTAAAAAATAAATGAATTATGCAATATAAAGCATATCGTCATTAGGGCATGAACATCTTTCCAAATCTACGTTGTTGGGAATGTTCAAAGGGTTTATATATATATATACAACATACACACACACACACTGCATAAAAGCATTTCTCTTTGGCTACTGCAGCTATGCAAATTACAAATGAAACAATGTCCACTCTATGATTACTGGACTCTAACCTTCATACTCATGTCAAAAAACTCGGCATCATCCCAAACTGTGGTGGGAGTAGACTGCAGGTGACCACAAATATTATTGAGAGAATAAAGATCCATTTTTCTTCTCTGATTTTTTCCGTTGTGCCGCGTAAATGGCAAAGGGAAGTAAAGCTCTTATCAGGTCAGAAAGTTGACAGCAGCCTCCAGCCAAAAAACTTTTTGTCAAAGAAACATCAGTTAAAATAGCATGTTAAATCATCCTCATATGACAATGCTAAAATGTAGTACACAGTTATTTTGAAATACTGTCAAGTCCTAAACCAGACACATAAAAGATGACACTGTAAATTATAAGGATTGTATGGGTTTGACCTATTGAACCCGAGAATTCTTCAGTGGCACTTCAATGTGTTTGTTGAGCTGTTTACATATCTAGGCCAAATAATTTTGGTGTCTCATGGTATGTCCCTCCTGCCTCAAGCTCAAGTGCTGTAAATGGCAAAGTAGCTGTCAGCTATAATGTACTCAGCAAGCAAAATATTTTTTTTGCTTGGCTTCACCATAGGCCTATAGTATATCTGTTTGACTGCATTGTTAGCCCCAAACGATACCAGAAGAAACCGCGGGGGAACCTGCTGCCATATCAGGCTAATTTAGAAAGGATACCCAGACCCAGACTGAGACTGCATTCACGGCTGGCCGGACCCACCAGTCAGACCATTGGCATAGTGTTTGTCTGCATCGCCTGCTTTGTGACGTTGATGCGGTATGCATAGAATGCTTGTTATGCTTGTTAGCTTTGTCAGGCCGATTGAAAATGGGACCCGCATAAACAGTCTGTTTGAAGCCTCCAAACATTACAGTTCATTATAGAGGTAAAAAATTAATCCCATCACTATAAACAAGCCACACCCCCCACTAAATGTAGACATTATCACAAAAAAACCCTATATTGCCTTTGTTGTACAAACGAAATGGTCAGGAGGGTTTCTGAATGTTTTTGCAGCGGTCACATGACGGCAGTGCACACGAACACTCGCCCAAATGAATAGGACTGATTCATCTCGCTGCCTCATTGGTCTCTGTTTGGTTCCCCTGGAGATGGAGACGAGCACCGTGAACAGTGAATACTGTCTGTCAAAAAGCATGAGACCACATCCCCTGACACTTCCCACTGTAACACCACTCGCAGTGCTCTCAATGGCTGCACAATAAGAGCAGTGTGTGAGAGTATTGAATAGGGCTGGAGAGACAGTGAGGAGGAGGAGGAGAAAAAGGGAGGGGCAGCAGTCTTCCTCGCTTCGTATGCCTTTTTTTTTTCATGCGCCTCTATTCTCCCCTCCCTCCCTTCCCCTATACTAAGGCTACAAGACATCCCTGACCTTTTCTGTCTGGTCCCTTTCTCTTGTCCCCCCTCACCTGTCTGTGCACAGAATGACCCTGCATGATGCACACAATACACGCCTATATCGTACAGAACCGTCTTATCTGTTATTACATGTGCAGCAGCCATTAAGCTTAATATTGTTAATATGGCCTCTGATGATCTCAGCCTGTGGTGCTGTCACTATTGTGAGCCTCCAGACTCTAAGATGGCTGAAATTCAGGTCACTGTAGAGGTGAAGCGCTGTCAGTGACAAATGCGACTCCTCCCCTCTTTCCCGCACATATATGTGCATAGCCACACGTACACGCAGGTTTTGTTGTCACCCAATCTGTTCTCCCTGATGAGCTGTTGGGTCACATCGCCTGCTCAAAAATCTCAGTCTGTCTCCGTTTCCTCGTCTCATCCAGGGTAACAAATTAACACCAGTCACCAGAAAGATTCTGCCAAACCTTTGGCTATGGCTGGTGAATTTGCCATCTGTGTATGGCAAATATCGAGCCAATATTCTGTTATTTCAGAATGTACTTCTGTTCTGCAGATCCAGATAGCTGTTGAAAGAGAATGGAGACGGACAGTGAATTTTGAAATTTGCTGGCCCCGTTTTTGAAGGAAAGTTAATGTACTATGTCACACCAACTTCATTCCCGCCATCAAACTATACAAGCTTCTCTTTGTCAAGTCTCCGCGGTTTTCCATGGCTTATACATGCTGTGCTGAATTGAAATGGCTGATAAGTGACCTATTCAGATGTGTTCAGTGAGCCTGTTGTATTTACTTAGCCTACATTTGCATGATAAATGTGGTGTCAGGCTGAGACACTCAAAACCAGCCTTAATCCCTGTTTACACCTGGCATTAACATGCGTCTTGGGTGATCCAATCAAACGTGGGCAGCTCCAAGTACGTCTTTTCACACCTTGCGTTACAATGCGTCTGGAGTGACCACTTGGGATTGAATCTCACTTTCCTGCTCTATGTGCAAAGAAACACATACATGATTTCCATTTGTGTTGCAGACTTTAACCTGAATTGAATGAATTTACTAGAATTAGGTTGGAAAAAAAGATAGATGTGCTGGAGTGGAGTGTTTCTGGGGGCTTATGCTGTAGACAAACGCACCTTTTTTTAATTTCATTCATCGATTTTAATTAAACTGCCTCATGTTTTATGGAGAACATTTCTGGTTTTCCATCAGATGTCCCCCGACTGCTCTGCCTCAACTCAGTCAATTACGGAGTTTCCTGATGAACAGATAACTTTACTTGTTGCTAACCTGCTGCTTACTGTAGCTGCTGTTCAGTTAGCCATGCAGCTACTCTTATTAGCTTTAAAGCTGTACTAGAGCTGTCAACATGTGAATCAGATTGTGTGTTAATGCTGGGTGTAAACAGGGCTTCAGTTTGACTTTCGCTTGTCACTAGATGACACAGATTTTGCAGTGTGACAGGATCAAAAATTACCACCAATTCCTATAGCGGACTAGAGCGTTGTCAAAATATCTAGAAATTTTAAAAGCCCTGAACTAAACAAATATTTTGTTACTTAAAATATAAGCGTTTCTAATCATGATTTTCTTCCTGATGTGGGTTCATGTGTGATTAAATTCAAGAATTCCCTTGGGGTTTCAGACATCTCTCCCTACCCCACTGCCCTACATTGACTGTATAGTGTCAGCAAATCAGCAAGGACATCTCTTTCTCAGTCGGAGAGGAAGACGGCACTAGCTCAAAATGCAGAGGGGCTGACAGCACTGTACGGGGACTGTACTGTATATAGATATGTTCAGCATGTAGATAATCGTATCAGCTGGCAAAGCGGGTTCCAAATTCATGACTTAGCACCACCAGCCTTGGGGCTGGCTGCCTCTGCCTGGTCCTGTAACCCAGCCAACTCCTAGTCAGAACTGTGGGTGACGACTGGAGCAGTGTCCTCAAACGGTCTCCATTAGAGGAGTAAACTTTTCCACCAGTAAATGATAGCTTCCAAATCATGCCAACTATGTTCACAAAGTTTCCAGCTATGGTAAATATGATTTTTAGGATGTAACAATGGCTAGAAACAACACCTTACTTTCTTACGTGGCAAGTGGACAAACCAGTTGTTGACTGCCAGAAACAGACTGGATAGGAGTAAGTTCTTGGCAGTGGCTCACAGTTTTATTGAGTGCTCTGAAGAACTCATTACGTGTTTGAGGTTTAGGTGCAGTGTTTTTATTTAAACAATTTGTATAACACCAGGCTGACAACCAAAATTCATTGCTTCAAGGATGTTGTTTATTAATTGCCTTCTTGTTTCCAACCTCTGTTCACCAACCACTCCTCAACCACCACATCACCCTCCAGGTCTGCGAGTGGAGCAGGAATTGGTGACATCTTATCCGCAGGTGGTGGTGGTACGGGTGCCCACACCCTGGGTACAGTCAGATAGTGACATCACTGTGCTGCGCCACCTGGAGAAGATGGGCTGTCGGCTGATCAACCGTCCCCAGGCCATACTTAACTGTGTCAACAAGTTCTGGACCTTTCAGGAGCTGGCTGGCCATGGGGTGCCTCTCCCTGACACTTTCTCCTATGGTAAATGCATGAGCTTGATCTTTTTCACAGTATTGATGTATTGTGCACATAAGACTGTGTGCTTCTATGATCAGGAATTCAGTTGATCAATGTAATATGAATGTGAATGTGATACAACTGGCTTTATTAAAACTTCCCAGTGTATGGACAACAAAGAGGCCTGCAGGCCTTGAGTTGAGCTGCATTGTCCCTTATGTAGAGCTGTGCAGACTGAATATAGACTGTAATTCCTTGAGCAAAGTGCATAAAATAAGTGTTAAACACAAATGCCTAAATGAATACAGAAAGACACCCTAACTAATCGAGGTTTCTATCACAGCACCCGCTGGACAACTTAAGTCCCACTCACCCAGTTCACCTGGCTGAAGAAGTGTAAATTGTTGCACACATTAGTTTCCTAATGAATTTTTTCCATCATGATTTGTGTTTCCTAAAACTTGTACGGTCGGCTCTTGATGCTTTGGCAGTTATATGACTTTTAGTATTTTAGTCCAATTAACTGAGTGAACAAAAGCTATTTATTATGGGGAAAATATATGTAAATACTGTCTATAAGTTTATTTTTTTTTAAAACTATGGGGATATAACTGCATCATCTGTAGTCAAATGGATGTTAGCATAAACACCAGCACTGCTGTGTCAAGTATTTATTTATTTATTTTTGGCATTTTAATCACATTAGTTGCATCACAGGCTTTAGCCCCCATGTGTCTGTATAACAGATTAATAAGCCATCAGTAAGACAATCACTACTCTACTGCAAATACTCAAATAACAGAGAGAAAGCCAAAACAAAGGCTGATAACCAACACCACACAATTGTTTCTGTTTCCCAAAAATCCATAGTACTGTGTAGCTGAAAAAGAAGGATACAGACGGAGAAAAAAAGAGAGAGGAGGGGGTGTTTGGCCTACATTCCATTCGTCTCTCTGCACAGTAGGCCAGGCGGTGCATGCAGAGCGGCTGGAGAGCTTATGTAACACCACCCCAATGCCCCNACCCCATTCCCCCCCTCATGATTTTTCAAAATAAAAGATGCCATTGCCTCCCTCCTACTCTCCACCTCGGCAGCTTATGATGAGGTTGGACCCACATTTGCTCTCCGGCCCCTCTCCCCCTCTGCTCCCTCCGTTCTTTCTCCTGCTCACTGAAAAACACATGTGAATCTGTGTATCTGGAAAAAGTGTGACAGGGTAGTTCACATCTGTTCCCAAGACCAGACAGGAAATCAAAGATGGAGAAAGACAGGGAAGTGAAGACGGAGGGAGAGCGAGGGGAAAGAAGTTATTAACGCCTCCATTTTTCATTATTTTTACACTCCTCGAGCCAAAGCAGAGAAAGCACATCTGTTGCTACAAGCTGCCTTTTCTGAATCAATGTCAGATATGGTCACATGAACTCATGAATCAAACAGCACAATAAGTATGAGCTCAGGAAAACACTCCTACAGCCGTGTGTGTTTTGAGTCACCGCTGTTGCCATAGAAACAGGCTACAGTTCCCCACCACCATCCTGCTCAGTCGGCTATAATGTGTGAATTATGCTATCAAAACAAAGACAATTTTTAAATGTATCTGACACCACTGTGTGCTGCGTTGTGTTTGTGTGCATGGGCGTTTTCACAGGAGGGCATGACAATTTCCGTAAGATGATTGACGAGGCAGAGCCACTGGGCTACCCTGTGGTGGTGAAGAATGCACGTGGCCATAGAGGTAAGAGCATCGGTGTTATTTCCTGTCACCAGGTCTGTTCACTACACCACACCTCAGAAATCTGTACAATGCAGGCACATGATGGCAACTCAGTCCACTCTTATATGAAATTCATTGAGAGGGTGTTACATGATTAGGACTGTGGTGCTGTAACAAACACAAAACACAATCTTGTTAATGCTTACGCTATGGCTGCTAGGTTAATCATTTTTGATGGGAGCTTACAAATTTACCCTGATTTCCCCTTTTTTGCCTGAAGTCCCAGGGGGTTTGTGGGAAGTTTTAGCCTTGCCATTAACATTGTGCTTCCAAGAGATAAGCCCCAGTGTCTGCTGACCCACTAGCCAATGTCCTTTTCATAGTTATTGACACTTGACTGGGTCTGCCATTGTGTGAAGGAATAACAATGGACCTCAGCTAGCCCAGGATGCCATCACAGCGCATTGTTAGGGAAAGCAGCCGTTGGTCAGTCACAAACGTGGGCCTTTTTATGGAGTTTGGTGTCTCAAGGGTTGCTTTCCTCCCCTCTGCAGTTGACCGTTGACATTGGCTGAAGTCCAGCTTGTCTTCCTTCTCATGAGCAAATATAAAGGGTTGTTTCAAAATCAAATCATTGGTATTAATTGGTCAATACTTACTTGATCCCACATTTAAATGTGTGAAATATTGTAATTCACAACATAGTGCATGGCTTTGCACATTGTCTAAGCAATGTTTTTGTATCATCATAATAAAGTTGTCATGTGTCGTACAGGACCATGATTCCCTTTTCTTGTTTTTGACTTGTGAAGTGTTGCATCATGCCTGCCACTGTCCATCTTCATGATGTTAACTAAGGGATTGCCTTGTCATCTTGTTCGGATTGTCACTTTCACACAATGTGCACATATACACACAGCAGAAACAGGGGTCAGAGGGCTTGACAACCAGGAGACGGAGCCAGGGGGTGCTAATTAAAATCGGCGTCTTCTATCCTGTGTGAGAAGCAATTCTGTGGCTGCTAGGAGGAACACCCTGTCCATTATATGAGAAACGGGAACTGGCATGAGAGTCGGTCAGCAGAAGCAGCGTCTTGTCAGCAAAACTCTTGAGGAAGTTATCCAACCTCAGCTAATATTACACAAATCTCAGACCCTGCAACCATCTTATTCTTGTATACATATGTTGATATAAACTGGTGTAGTTGTCCTGACAGCCTGAAAAACGACCTCATCTTTCCTTCCTCTCTTCACCTTAAATCTCCTTCCCTCTCTCAGGCAAGGCCGTATTCCTGGCAAGGGACAAACACCACCTGACAGATCTGTGCCACTTGATCCGCCACGACACCCCCTACCTGTTTCAGGAGTATGTCAAGGAGTCGCACGGCCGGGATGTGCGGGTGGTCCTGGTTGGCGGCCGTGTCATCGGCTCAATGCTACGCTGCTCCACTGATGGTCGCATGCAGAGCAACTGCTCCCTGGGTAGGCAGACGCCCAAGAGTCAACGATGACGCACTGAATTAATGCTACTATTGAACACAAGCACTCACATATGGTCATTACAGTTACCAACAATACTACTGCTACACTGTAATGTTTTAAGTTTGTAAGACTAGTCTATTTTTAATGAGGCCACTTTGTGTACTGATTATTTGGATCATATGAGATTTGTCTTGAGTTGCCTTGAGTCTTTTTATATCCAGTCCTGTGGTTAAATGACCCCACTGTTCTTGGAGAACCAAAGCTGTTCTGGTTATTATGAAGATTTAAGACAGGCTTTTTAGACATATAAAAGTAATAGACAGGCTTTAATCGTTAACGACCTTTTAGGAAAAACAATGACACTGGATATTCTTCAGCCACGTGCCACATTTAAATGTTGTATGTAATCCCTATATATGAGGGCGGTATTTAACAGTCACAGCATCTTTCTAACATCAAGTGTAATGCTCCATGAGCCAGTTTTGGGATACAGCACCAAATTCTGAACCTACCCTGGAGACATCAAGTGACACAGCTTTCCAGCTGACGAGACTGACTGTCAATGTCAGAGCGTGAGCACTAGTCGAGGCTGTAATGCGCTGGGACATATTTAGGACATCAATCATCAGATTATTCTGCATTTGTGTAACAGATCATGTGGACTCTAGGTGGATCAGATGTGGTATTTGATTCTATGATACTAAAATAAGTATTTCTTAAATCAAACTATATACATTTTTAAAGATTGCTCTTGATTATCAAGTATTTTTTTAAATCTGGATGGTGAAGTGAATTAATGATTGTGGTGGGTATTAACCAGCTTGATGTCTCTCTCTGGATTGTTAGGTGGCGTAGGTATGATGTGCCCACTGAGCGAGCAGGGCAAACAGCTGGCCATAGAGGTGTCAAACATCCTCGGCATGGATGTGTGTGGCATTGACCTCCTGCAGCTCAATGATGGCTCATTTGTGGTCTGCGAGGCCAATGCCAATGTGGGCTTCATCGCCTTCGACCAGGCCTGTGGCATGGATGTGGCAGGTATCGTCGCCGACTACGCCTTGTCGATGCTTCCCAGCCGCCTCACCCGCAAGATGTCCCTGCTGTCCGTCGTGTCGAGTACCAGTGAGACCAGCAGCGAGCCGGAAGTTTGCCCTGTGCCTGCTGGCGGCGGCTCGCTACCTGAGGCCGTCTGCAACATGAGCGTTGGTTCTACTTCCAGCGAGAGTGACCCGGAGCTGGCCGAGCCCTCCCAGTCCTCGCCCCGTCAGTCCACAGCCCCGACTCTGCCTGATCTCCCTGACCTCCCCGATCCAACCTACAACTTCAACACCCTCCTTGCCAATGAGATCAAGTTATTGACTGAGTGAGATTCAAGCGGCTTCATGCACACACACAAATACATAACACGCATACCTATACGCATGGCAACTGACATTCCTTTTCAAAACACATATCGATCCAAAAACAATTAAAACATAGGATGTTAAATTCAAAATCAAGAGCAGAGAAAAACCCCACACACACATACAGGCAAAATTACAGACACAACCACAGAAATCTACACACCAAAACAAGAGCCATCTCCTACTAAATCCCTGGGAAAAAAACAACACAGATCTGAGGCTGCTCCCCTGACTCTCCTCGCTTTGCCCCTCTACTCCCAAACAGCAAACCCCACTATCCAAACCTAGCATACACTGCAGCGCTGTGGCGAGAGTGGGATATAATACACAAGATAACTGCCAAAAATGACCTCTGCTAGCTTTTTTGCAAAATTGTGATGGTAAAGGTGACTACCTTTTTTGGGTGGGTGTGGAATTCCTATAAAGGCATACACCAGCCATATTCTTATCCTTAAAACACAATAACATTATTTAAGGGAGAACCTACAGTATATTGTCATGAAAGAGGCGTTTCCTGCTGAGACTATAGTCAGGTTTGGTGGATTGGAGGCGAAATGAAGTGTTTGTTGTTGTTTGTTTTGTTTTTTTCAAATGGTTAGCTCCTTCGGAGAGGAATACATTCTCATGCTAGGCACATTATCCTGTCAGTTCCAATGTAGCAATGTAGTGCACCTATCAAGGACACAGAACAGAATAGGGACCATCCTGCAGCAACTGGAGATGGTGGGACTTCAAGTCAAATTTACTGCTATTCAAAATAACTGAAATGAGAGGTGAATTCACTACATGACAATATGTCGTATGCTGTAAATCCAACTAAAACAGATTGTATACAAAATGTTTTTTTACCAGGTTAACGCAACACAAGTCTCCTCTAATTAAAATCCCATTTTTTGAATGAGTGATATTGAAATGTAGCTGGAGCTGCTACATTGACAGTGAATAACAGGCTGACTTTGTGGTGTCACAATGATTTACTTTTCATGCGTAAATAAAATATTATTAACCCAGGTTACATA
Organism: Lepomis gibbosus; assembly: GCA_029875015.1. Taxonomy (NCBI): domain Eukaryota; kingdom Metazoa; phylum Chordata; class Actinopteri; order Centrarchiformes; family Centrarchidae; genus Lepomis; species Lepomis gibbosus. The sequence continues at coordinate 1,835 of JAPMOB010228754.1, read as the reverse complement.
CACATAACACCAGAAAATCATCCTGGGTGCTAAAATTGTGTCCATAATCAATACTCTGTTCACTGTGAATGAAGCAGGCTAATGGAAATGTAGGCAAAACTACTACCAAAACCTGTGCAAGGTAGTACAAATAACAAATAGCAGTTTTATTTAAGAGTCACAACCTGGAATATAAAAATGAATTGAGTGCCATTACTCGATTTTTTTATTCATTTTATTTTACATTCCTACATAGCTTGTTTGATTAGCCTTACCAGCAGCAGCAGTCTGCTGCTTTTTAAAATCCATTCAATGTCTAGCACTTTATAATAAACAGACGCATTTTTTTTCTCACTCACATTTAAGAAACATGGTAAAGAGTGTGAAAGCTGCGTCTACATCTGTGAACAAAATATACCTCAAAACAGTGACTTCTCAGTCACTGCCATAGGATGACATATTCAAACATACAGTACATATCAGCCAGGATCCTTGTGGTTTTCAAATGGCCCCTGATATACCAGGTGTCCCTTCCCTTTATGTTTATGATCTAAAAAGGTAGTTGTGTGAGATAAACAGATAGTTGTGTATTCTTTTTTTAATTTCGTTTTAGCTTTTTTGTAAATATTAAGGTAGTAAATTAGCTTCATTTCATACTAGCATCCAGCTGATGAAACTGGGAACAGCTGAAATAACCACCAACATTGAAACCTTCATAAGCTATTGTGGACAACCATGTTTGTACAGACCTGAAACACTGAAAGGTTGAAACTGAAATTTGGTGCTAATATTTCTGGATTTGGTTAGATGTGATTTCTCAGTCATATGATTTGTAGATTTTACTCTTATTGTTTTCAACTTGTTTTTTGATAAAATAAAAATGAAGTATCCTAATCCACAAACAATGTTGGCATGATGTACAAATAAAAAATGGAAACTATATTTTTGCAATCTTACTTTTTCTTTCCTTAGAAAAGAAAGGGAAAAAAATCCAGGGATTTCAGTGGCCAAGAGCTTATTGCTTAAGGTTTTTGTTCCTGTTGATTTACCTCCTGTGCACCTTCTGAAATAACTATCAACATAAAGGTAGGGTATGCTGGGGTAAATGCCATTCATTAAAAATAATTTACAGCTCTGATCAAAAGCACAAATATAAAACCCTAGGTTGTTCCACGTAGTGTCGATGTTTTTAGGCTCATAACCCATTCTGTTGCACACAACTCAGGGAAGCAGCCTGGATCTCACCCCTGACCCCCAAAGGCACATCATATATCCATCCGAGATTGAGACATGTCAAAAACAAAACACATACCTACAGGCAGACAAAAAAATACACAAACAACATTGAAAAAAGGTTGTAAACTACAGTATAAAACAAAGCGGTGTATACCATGGTTAACATGCACTTTTTCCTTGCTTGTTTTTATATTGTTCCTTGTTTTCTTCCTAATTTATGGTATTTTTAAAGACAAAGTGGTTTGTGTGCACTAATATTGTCTCAATAAAGTGAAACCGCTGTGAAGCTTGATTTTTTATTTTCCTTTTTTGTGGGCCGAATTTACTAACCGACTGGAATTGAATGGGCCTGCATGAGGGTGCCAAATCTAAACCCGCCAGACAACAGGAAAGGCGGCTTTTATTTTAAGTCTGCTATCAAGTGATCACAGTGGCTCCACTAAGAGAATAACACCATTTACACTACTGTGATGTTGTCCGGTATCTATATAATCAAAGTATCTGACGAACAAACTGTGAAATCCGCTGATGTCCACGCCTTTGACATGCCAGGGTCCGGTGGACTTGATCGTCAATAAGTCACATCCCAGCCTAAAAGCGTATGTAGGTGAACTATCTCC
>JAPMOB010228745.1:0-14058 GCA_029875015.1 Lepomis gibbosus | reverse complement strand
ACTACTGTAACAGTGTCCTTACAGGGCTCCCTAAGAAATCCATCAGACTGCTGCAGCTGATTCAGAACGCTGCTGCTCGATTTCTCACTAAGACTAAAAAGGTGGATCACATCACTCCAGTTCTGAGGTCTTTACATAGGCTTCCTGTATGTCAAAGAATTGATTTCAAAGTCCTGCCGTTAGTTTACAAGCACAAAATGGTTTAGGGCCAAAATACATTTCTGATCTTCTGCTTCGTTATGAACCATCCAGACATCTCAGGTCGTCTGGGGCAGGTCTGCTTTCTGTCCCCAGAGTCAAAACTAAACAAGGAGAAGCAGCGTTCAGTTATTATGCTCCGTATATTTGGAACAAACTCCCAGATAACTGCAGGTCTGCTGAAACTGTCAGTTCTTTTAAATTAAGATTGAAGACTTTTCTTTTTACCAATTTACTTTTAATTAAATATTTAAGATTTTTCTTTTTATGGATACACTGCACTGTAACTTTTACTGTCCTGTTTTCTTTTTCTTCTTTCTTAGTGTTTTATTATATTTTATGTTGCTTTTAAACTTTTTTTTATATTTCCCTGTTGCTTGTTTTATGTAAAGCACTTTGATTTACCTTGTTGTTGAAATGTGCTATACAAATAAACTTGCCTTGCCTTACGGTATGTATATAAAACATTTGAGCCAATTTCAGAGGTGAAATAAGACACAAAAAACTGTGTCACTACATACTGAAAACAGAAAGTGTGGAAAATAAGCCCACTAAATGGCTAAAAATGATCAAATACAATTTCTGAATACACCAGTATCTGATGGCCAGAAAAGCAATCTCAAGACATTTCCCATATCGGTGTATGGGTTACGTCCTGTAATGATGTGATCTTTCTTTCTGAAACCATTCATTAGACATTTTGACAAATAGTACAAAAGCCTTTAATCACAGATTTGACATTTCTATTCCACAGATTGTAATATTTTATTTCAATACAGCTTGATTTTTCTTGAACCTTACAACAAATCACAATACTTTTGCATTAAATATTTACTTATTTTAAGTATTTTTGGGGCATTTTGTGCTTTACTAGAGAGTGACAGATAGGTGACAGGAATCAAAGAGAGTGAAAGATGGAGGATCACATTTAACACACGTCCTCCAGTCGAGCTGAACCTGAGACATGGCATTTATATTGTCGGATATGTTTCTGCATTTTTTCCTAAACACTGCAGATAAACGAACTTGACCACTGAAAGCACAGCAGTTTTTTTTCTCACCTGAGTTTGGGCAGGTTTTTTGCAGTCAGCACATTCTTCATCTGTGGGTTCCCTGAGAGTTTCAACTGACTAAGCGTGCTCAGTCCAGTTGTTGGAATCACAGTCAGAGAGTTCATGCTCAGATCTCTGCAAAAAAAAAAAATTAAGCATTTTAATTCTGCACAATGCAAACCAAATGACGATTTGTAACTGGATTTCTGTACTCATTTTGCTGCAAGATGAAAAAAAATTACTCATCATAGTCCTATGATGAGTAATCATATGACTGTCATACTCACAGGTTGGTGAGTGCAGTGAGGGTGAGGAAAGCATCTCTGTGAATGACTCGGATTTCATTTCTACTCAGGTCTCTGTGTAAAATCACAATGCAATGAACTCACAATCCAGGGACAAAATATTTGTTTGTACAACAAAAGTGTGTGTTACCGACAGTGTGCATGACTTACAGTAATCGGAGAGCAGAGAGACCTTGGAAAGTGTCCCTGTCAATTTGTTGAATGTGGTTGTGCTGAAAGCTTCTGTAGATTATAAACAAGAATTTAACAGATTTTAAGTAAGCAAACGATTACATCTTCTACCTTAATTGTTTGCTATGATATTATAATTTTAAAATCGAAGCTGTCTTTTACACTTTACCATCCTTCTCTGAATTTTTTTGTGACTTTTAAATGTTCAACACTCACATCTCCTGCAGTCGGACGCAGCCCTGGAGGGATGATAGCTCCTTGATCTCATTGTAGGAAAGGTCTCTGAGGGAGGGAAAACAAATATCTTCAACAATTAGACAACTGGGACAATTTAAAATGAAGCTATAATTGGTCTACAAACACCTGGAATAATTTTTACAGTCCTGGTAAGTTCCTAATGATCTTCAATCTTTAGCGGATACTATTATTTGTAGACATGTTTAAAGTACTACTGTGGGTGACAGGAAAGGAAAAATCTCTTACAGTGTCCGGAGCAACTTGAGATCCTCACAAATATCAGCCGGGATCGATGATATCTTGGTTCCTGACAGTGTCCTGGAAATGAAAAAAAACCATCAGTCACTTCTGAGACACATAATGTGTGTACAAGCAGGCACAGATGCTGCATCCATGTTCACTCACAGACTCTCAAGGTTATTAGTCCCGGTAAGGATGGGGAAGTCCTGCATCATGCTGGCCCCACGCAACATCCTGAAACACACATGGTGACGAATAGTAAAATCATGAACATAACATGAGTTGGTGTGGATGAAGCAAGATACAATGAGCATTTGAACATGCTTAAAATGTTTTTTTAATTCATCAACGACTTAAGTTCAGACAGCGCTGGTTAACACTGACTTGTCGTGTCTGACAGTGGGACTTACAGGGAGTGCAGGTCAGACAGATTCTGGAATGCCGAAGCACCCACGAAGGACAGAGGGTTGTCATAAAGATGTCTGGGAGGGGAGAGAGAGCAGAGGGGGAATAGTTCATTTACTATGCAAGAATGGCACCATCTTCTGGACATTTATCTAGTGAAGCCCCACACTCGCATCCCATGGCAGCTAACACTGAATGTGTGCTTCCCAGAGAGCATACTGTGCATTGTGCAAAGTAGCATTTGTACAAATTTTGAGTTATTAGTGTGCGCCGTCTGTTCTAAGCAGTGTCAGTGAATCAGAGGGAGAGTTTGACCTTACATGGTTCGCAGCAGGGGGTTGTTATGGAAGGCCCCTTCAGGTATGGAAGCAATGTCGTTGCTGTGAAACCCGCTGCAGGAACAAGGTCAAAGAGACAGTGTAAAAGACACTTTGCTCAGTATGAAACCAATTAAGTTGACATATGCAAAACTAAAAATATAAATATGAAAAGTAATGTTATAAATGGCATAGGCCTACCTGATAATATTATATCATATTATTTAATGCCATGACTTGACTCTCAAATTGTCTTTCTCATATTATTATAATTTGATATTTCTTCTCCACCATTGCTCATAATAATAATTCATGCATCATCTAATTTCATCATAACACAGGCCTGACCTACAGGAAAGAATTAAGATTAAACAGTGTATGTTTAATCTAATATTATTTTGGTCATACTATACAAGGATTTAGTGCTGTCCATTGTGAATAATACCCTTTTGGAGCTTATAAATTAATCACATATTAAATCGAAATATTGGTTAAAGAAAAATCGCAATTAGATTATTTTCCAAAACCTTTCAGCCCTAGTCCCTGACTTCAGAGTCAGTGCAAACATGACAGTGTACTCACAGCTCCTTGAGTTTGGGCAGGCTCTCTATTGCTTTGGGAAAAACCATCAAGTTGTTGAAGTTAAGATCTCTAGGATGAGAAGAAGAGACACACAGGAAGTCAGCGCTGTGATTCTTAAATGTTGATGTAACAAATCCATGCTTCTAAAGCCCATAATTAAGCACATAATTAACGGTACATTCAAATAACACAATCAAGAATTCCTTATATAGGCCCTCAATTATATTTTAACACTAAGAACCAATGAATACCTGAGCAGTGTTTATACTCAACATAAATACATAATCCTAATAACTGATCTTCAGTCCATTGTTCTTTGGGAATCAGAGCCCACTGAATAAAAAACATCTCATTGCATTCTGTTAAAACACTGCATCTTATTCCTAACACTCTAAGTTGCAAGCAGCTGAGCCACGGAGCTAGCGCTGCAGTTAATGGTTATTTTCCATTAGATTAATCTGGTCATTATGTTAGGGATAAATTCTATAAAGCATTGCAAATAGTGAAAATGTTCTGAGAGCCCAGGGCCACACTGCCTGCTTTGTCAAACACAGAAAATATTCAATGTACAATGATGAAAAGCAGCAAATCCTCGCATTTGGGAAACCAGAAAGGGAAACATTTCCTTTTTTCTTGTATCACATATCTGACATAAATGATGATCTATTATTATCATTATTATATTGGTTATCGTTTCAGCACAGCATAAAGCAGCACGAGCAAGAGCATATTTGAAAACACAGTATCTGCACCGACAGCAAGAGATGCTTTTTTCAGGGGGTTTTTTTGTTTTGTTTTTACCTGCATTGGGTTAAAGGAACATGGTTCACACCTCTGAGGTGCTGCTGTTAGTGGGAAACTGCATTTGAACTTTTTGTATGTTGTTAATGCTGGGAAAATAGGGAGTTTGCCCAAATCCTTACCAAACAGTCCTGTAACAGCAGCTCGACCTCCTCCACAGACATTATATAAAACACAGCAGAACACTATTATGCTAGAAAACACCTTTGGAAACCATTGCAAAAGCTATAATTGTATCAGATTTAGAACAAAAAAGACAAAAGTATCGGGACATCCCTAGTCTCCTGAAAGGGTCTGTGTGTTGTACAGTAGCTGTTTGCCATTAGGGACGGCTGTCACTAAAAGATTTTTCATGGCTGTATGGCAGGAGGAAGTGAACAGTGGGAGGGCAGATTTGATAAGCATCATGTACTTTGCTCTATTTATCCTAGAGCAATTAAAGGAGGAAGTGGACACAATGATGTCTGGAGGACTGTTGCAGAGGTGGGTGGGGGAGTCGTTAGCACACACAAACACGAACGCAAACACACTAATTGATGCACACACACACACACAGACCAACCAACTACTGTATGATGGTGCACTTACAGTGTCTCCAGATTCACGAGTCCAGCAAAACAGCTGTCTCTTATCTCCTTAATTCTGTTGTTATGAAGATGCCTGGAAAAGCAAAAGCAGTTTTAGACACATCTGTGAGATTTTCCTACCATGACAGATATTCAATAATCTTTCACATTCATTATGTTTTTTTTCCAGTCTTGTTTTGCAGCTTTTGTGAAACATTCAACAACTAATTTTTGAATGGCAAGAGCACGGCTTGTGAATAACGTGTCTGTACTGTATGTGTATATGCCAAAGGCTTTCCTTGTCTAATAGATTCAAGGTCTTTTCTTCCTGTTTATCCTGACGTGTTTATACTAACCCTGCAGCAATACCACTCAATGTGTGTGTGTGTGCGTGTTTTTGGGTGTGTGTTTGTGTGAATGTATAACAGCAACAGAGAAAAGATTTACGTTTTCAACAATCCCTTAGATTTGTAACACACTGCATATTTGTACAAGTTTCCCTCACAGAAGGTTTTAGCATTTCTCAGTATGCATAAAACAACAAAATCATTTAGATCTTTACATTAATGCTCAGAGTCGAGTAACTTTTTCAAAGTGTCATTAACATTTAAACTTAACCCCCAATGGCACATTTCACTGCAAAAAAGTGTTTACATGCACAGCACGGTACAAGTAGCAACCCGTTTTGTTGACTTATTAACTGTAAGCTGTGGAAATAAATACAACAGTATGTTTGTGTTTGGAATCTGATTTGCAAGCGCTCAGAAGATACATTCAGAACTAAAGCAGAACACAAGCAGATGTACTTTGCATTGAGTTCTGGTGATAGAATAATGCAGATGATATATGAAACACTAAATAGGAATTTGCTTCTTTAATTTAGAGGGGAGCATTAGCAGTACAGTTATATTTTACTTAGTGGATGGTGATCTACACAGTCAGGTGGATAAAACTTTTTGAATTTAATTTCTCATAAACATTTCCCCCAAAATCCCTAAAGATTAACTAAACAAAATGTCTATTACACAGCAAAGGTGAGAATTTAAAAAGACATCAAACTGTTAATGTATAGTGAAACTGAAAAGAATGTCACAATATAGCTTTCCTTCATGTGCTTAACACCAGTGACTTTTACTTCTTCAGCTGCTCCCTCAGGTCATGTTAAGGGCGAGAATGTTCTGTATGAATAGACACTAATCAAAATCTAAACGGCAGCTGGCTTAACCGGATTTTCACAAATGCCATCTCACTAGACTAGCTCAACATTTACAAATAGGGGTACAGCAACTAATCGACGTAGTCAACAAAAAGTGATTGTTGAATTTGTTGCCAACGACTTTAATAATCAATTTGTTCATGATGTCATCCGGCCGTAACAACACCGTCAGCTTAATAGAGTAAAGTGATTTCAACAGTCAAGTTACTAAAACAACACAACATCAGCACTGCAGTAACACCTTCACAACTTAAAACTCTAAAGTGTGGGAGCATTTTACTCCTCACTCAGCCAAAAAGGTTATTAACTGCATCGTCTGCAAAGCTGAGCTTTTCTGGAAACACTGGAGCATCTGTAGAGGAGGCACGCACGTAATGTTGCTGCTCTGTGGGTGATGAAGACTCGTCTCGGTAAGCTAGTTAGCGAGCTAGCTTCATGTTAAAGCGGTGTTACTTCACGCTATGAGCTGTAGCATTTTCTATACAGTTTCCCTTGGTCAATTTGATTGAGTGATTGTTAATGGCGCTGAGAGCAGAGAGAGATAAATTGACTAGTCGTTAGTTACAGCCCTATTTGCAAAACTTTTGGATGACATTTTTAATCACATATTTGTGAGTGTTCTTTTTCTGCATAATAAAGACACAAAAGTCCATATTGTTCCTCCTGAGTTATTTAGCATATATGAAGAATGCATGCAAAGTTCTCCTGGCTTTTCTGGGTAAGTTCAATTTAAGGACTCTAAAACCGTTTATTACAGTAGCTTTTAAAAAGACATCACACCAAAAGCATTGATTGATAAAATGCCTTAATATGTAGTTGTCAAAAATAATTTTCCAGTTAATACAGTGACTGATGGTTTCACGACATGGCTATTCATTCATTTAAAAATGTTGTCCTTCTGGGTATTTTTTCAAACTTTATATGACTCTGGTTTATATTGACTATCAAGTAATTTCAATGACTAAGTGCAAATGAAGTCAGTGCATACAGCTGAATACAATGGATGGTTTTGGTGCCTATGGTCTTTTTTATCCACCCTGTACTGTGGCAAAGGCTCGACTGACCAGAAACATTAGTTAAACAGATATACTGTAAACCTTTGTACTTTAAAACTACTATGCCAATTTCATTCTAAACCACAATTAACACAGCTGCTTAACATAACTTACAGCACAACTAGACTGGTGAGGTTTGCAAAGGCATTGTCAGGTATGTAGATGATGCGGTTGAGTGCCAACGTAAGAGCCTGAAGATTCGCCTGGTGTCTCAGAGAACCAATGGGAACTTCTGTCAGGTTGTTATCATCCAACCAGAGGTGGCGCAGGTGCTGAAGGCCTTCAAAACTGTCGTCTGGAACTGTGGTAATATGGTTCGCATCCAGGCGACTGAAGAACAGAGAAATGAGGAAAAAGCATAGGTTCAATAATTGAATATGCTACTGAAGCTGACATTTGACAATACCTTCAAATTAATTCATTTAGTTTACTGACATGTGGAAAATTCACCTTAACTCAACTTTCTATTACTTTTATTGTCACTTTTTTAGGTCATGGTGAATTTGGGCCGAGCAAAGCAGCAAATAGCCTGAACAGCTAAATTGTAGTCGGTTTAGTTTATGATGGGTCTGACTTTTGGTCTCTAATAAAACTCTCCAATAAAAGACGGAATCTGGTCTTTTTGTCTTGACCAGCACCTAAGTTTGAGTAAGTTGACCGGACAAATCTTGCTAACTTCACCCTATTACCCATTAATATTAAAAATAGTAGTGTTTACACCTAACATGGTTCCTCTCAATGCAGAGGGGCTCCTCTGGTGTTCTACAAACTCTTCTGGACTCATCTGATTCTTGATCATTACCAACATCTTGAGGCTTTCAGCTTAAGTTTGAAAAAAGACCACTACAGGGGTCTAATTAACTTTTACCCTCACTTCTGATAAATACTGGCATACCTGAAATCCTTCACTTAGGCCAACTTAATTCTTCAAGTGAACGACACACACCCTGACATGAATGTTTATTTGGCTGCCATGGTAACCTGAATATGTTAACATTTTCTAACTGGTGACTAGGGCTACATGATTTTGAAAAAGTATCCAATTGGCATTATCTTGGACTGATACTGCAATTGCTATTTGGTTTCAGATAATAAAGGAAATTATCATTTTTACATCATTATTCTCATTGAGAAACATTAAAATGATTATTGTGTGATTTTTGCAAGGATTTGTAGCTAAAAAAGATGTTTTCTTAAGTCAATGATGTGTATGTCAGGACATCTCTGCTGCATGACAATCTTAAATGGTATTTTGAAGCAGATATCAACTTTAACAAATATAGCGCCTACTGCCATTTGAAAATGTGGTACTGCGATTTCGATAAAATTTCAATTAATGTTCCCAATTGGTGACTTCACAAAATCTAGGATATATAATAAAACATTGCTCGTTTCATGTCATGGATATACTGGATATTAAACCATATATATATTCTAATCCAACCCTTGTTTGACTGTTCACCATTGACTATATTGTGGTAGCGAGCAGTTACCTTGCAAACCAATTAAATTATGATCAGAACCCAATAGTTTGGTGTTAAAAAGGAAAAAATATATATTTACGCAGTATTATGAATGCTCATGTGTTCTTTTCCCCATCACCAAACTGTTTTCTCCTGCTATCCTCCCTCACCAAGTGTCTCGCCCTCCCTCAAAATTCCTCAAGTGTCTGGGCTGGAAGAAAAACAGTCCTGATTGACATTTAGCTCTCTAAGGCTTTAAACAAACCACGTCCTGGCTCTGCTAGAGTATATTACTTTAGCTCCAGACCTTAAAACCCTCACAGAGAAAAGACATCTGTTAAAAAGAAAGAAGAGAGGCAGAAAAAGAGAAGAGGGGAAGCAAAGGACAAGGGGAGGGATATAGAGAGGTGCTAATAGCTGAAAGCTGGACTTTTGGCACATTTCTCCAGCTGGATCCATTCCTCTATTAGACCCTGTCAAGCTCGAAGGCACAGTGGTGGAGGGAGGTCACACAGATAGATCCACGTACATATAATGGTCTCAGTGAAACTGACATTCAGAAGTCGTAGAAAAAGAATACTAAGACTAAGGGAAGGTGGAGCAGGAAACGCGAGGAAACACTCAAGCTCCTGGAAAACCCAACAACTGAACATAAAAAGAGAAACATTAGCTGCAGATCTGCTTAATAAGACTGACCTACATTTGCATAGGGCTATTGCTGGGCTTTGTGCACAACCAGCACTGCAGTTGAGCTAAAGGTGGGGTATGCATTTCTAATCCATGTCATATCATCATAAAATTAATACTAATTTCAGTGAAAATGAAAATTGGGTTGCAAAAATCTACTAATCACAAATTCTACTGCAATCGTTATATCCGTTGATATTGGACAAATTAAAATGGCAAGCCATTCAATAGTTTTTGAAACATCTCACTATGAAGCACAAATGTTATCAACATGGTGGTGGCACTGGAGTAAATTCAGAGATCAACAAAGTCAGTGGGATTCATCCGCTGGGGACCATGAATGTCTGTGCAAAATATCATCTCCAAACCATCTAATAGAAGAACAGGAAAATGATGGACCAACCTACCAACATAGCAAGTACAACACACTCATCCTCAACACGACAATCTTAACAACTGCCAGAAAGATGTAGGATAGTCCAAGCCAAAACACTGATCTCAATTCTTCGTAAACTTTTAGTGCATCTCGTCTGTCATTCACACTGAGAAATCAGTTCCAAGTGTCCTCAAATTAAACTTCATTGTTGCCTATGCATCCATTTTTTCATAAATTTGTTAAGCAAATTTTTGCCATCAAACGTTTAGATCTTTACATAAATTAGTAGATAAACTGTTCTGCAGTACTCCTATTGCTGTTGCTTTTTATCTTTATCTTTGTGAGTAACTGTCTACAACGTGGCTGTTAGTTTGGCACAAACACTATGAATTTCACTTTGGATAGTAGTCTGGGTAAACACACTGCAGTGCTTTCTCAGCACTGATGACTTCAGTGTATCTTCCTGTCCAGGAATTCGGGACAAAATAGCTTTCTCATTAACTGCAACTTCTAGAGAAAACAGGAGCTATTCATATACCTCGCTAACAGGGCTGGTGTGAAATTATAACTTGTGGCTGTCATAGTCGAGTGATTCTTGTATATGACTGCTTTTTTGCAGCAGCCCCAGCAGCACCACCACCACCTTTTGATAATTTACATGTTCCATCAGCAAATCAAAAGAGACATTTTTCAGTCCAAAGCCAAGGCTGTAATTCTTCTCCTGCTAGGCCACGATTGGCAGTTAACAACCAATTGAAACTACATTTATCTAGGGCGCTATGATTTCTACGATATGGAAAACATAGACTTAATCGTGGAATTTGGTAAATAAAATGGAATATACTGTAAAACACTGAAAACTGTGGAATCAAAATGTGGAAGCAATTTATTAAAATCTGAGTTTTCCCTAGCATTGTAAGGATTTTGTTCACAATTAACAGAAAAAGATGATGAAGCTGTTATGTTTTGGTGTGATTTGCGGGCACACTGCTTCTGTCCTCTGCTCTCTGTGTTGGTGTTTATATCGAGGGCAGGGCTCAGCTCCTCCTCCACATACACTCAGCCATATCAAAGAGAAGCAGCATGCTAACAAGAGCTCATCACTTCAACAAACTCTCAAAAGTGTAACTACATTGGCAGATGCAAGGTGTATGTTCGTTAAATACTTTGTGGATGTAGAGTTAGAAAATTCATTGGAAAAATTATGAAAAAATTATTTAAAAAAAACAAACTACGTCTGGTTAAGCTTCATAAACAAGCAAGAGCGTTGCCCAAACATGAAAGTAGCCTCTAAAATGTAATCACAGTTAAAATTATAAAAAATGAAAAGGTTAATAAAACAATTTACTTTTAAATCAAAACATACTAACAGACTCAAACATGACATGCTCTCTCTCCTGCTGACAGACATTTAATTAAAAAAAATGTACACACAGCAGCGAATACAAGTCGCCTCTATCGCCATCGCCGTGGTAGCAACCTGCCCAAAAGCATATGCTGCTTTGTCTTTTTCCCCCTAAATAGGACCATAATTTACTCAGTGAACATCATGTTGTGTTGAAGAATACTTGAAATGCAGGTTTAAGTTCTGTCTGCATGGTTTCACTTTCAGATCCAGATGATGTCGCTTGATTGAGATTAGAGAAATAACATTTGACAACCACTCGCAATGGCATTGAGTGTTTTCTGGATACTTTATACAGGACGGAAAAATCCACTTGAAATTCAAATCTCCTTAAGCAGACAATACCCCGGATGTGTGTGTGTGGTGGATGACTTACAGAGACTGGAGAGAATGAAGGTTCTTCAAGGCTGCACTGGGCACAGTCTTCAGCTGATTATTTTGGAGCATCCTAAAGTTAAAATGGCAAAATGATGATTTCAACACAACTCAGAACAACTTTTCTTGCATCTTGAACAAAAAACAATATGTATCCATATATAGATTTAATGCTAACTATTAGCATGGTTAGTGAGCTTTCTGATATTCTAAACTGTGTGTGTAGATCCACGCTGGTGATTAGGGGTGGGTGATATGGCCCTAAAATACCATCATGATATTTCAGGGTTTTTCTGTGATAATTATATTCTTGATGATATGACAAAATACTGAAAAAGGTGGTGAAATAAGTTTGCTTTTGTTGTCAGGGTTTGCCTGCATAGCGAATTACAAGGCGGCCGCAGGCAGGTGTCTTGGCAAATCCGCAAAGTGAAATTCTTGCTAAAAAATAGTGTTTCTAATTTCTACCAAAAATTGCACTTTGTGGATTTGCCATACAATAAAAACAATCACTACAGAAAACCAAACTGCCTTTCACTGCGGTTCGATGTTTTATTATAGTTCTATATCACCAGCAGGCATTTAAAAACGCCATTGCAAATGGCAGTCAGCATTTGTGAATGCTGCTCTGTGCGCCTCTACATGTGTGACTGAACACCGTGCTGTACAGCGACTACAAAGCCAGGGTAATGTTCATATTTTAATAAAATATGCTTTCATATTATTTTACAACTCTTTGCTTGTAAAAAAAATGTTTGCTTGAGCCAGTTGAAGGCACGGTACACATGCAAGTGTGAGTACCAGGATGGTACCATCTCTGCCTCATATTGAGCCAGGAGAAACCCTGTTTGTTGTAAATCTGAACTACCAAACCAAACCAAACCACACCCACATTAGTGAAGAGGTTTCCCTTTTTGGAACTAGCTGCTCCACCGTGGACCACGTAACAAGGTTACTTTCACTTTCAGCCATACTTTTTTCTTTCCAAAACTTTACTTAATTCACAAGATAATAACAGATTTCGGCATCGTAACATGTGGTTTAAGTTCACCTTCCTTCATAAAGCATATATACCACAGCATAATGACAGATGTCAAATGCTACATGCATGGAAAAATATAGATACATAGGGATACTGAAAATAAATCAGTATCAAAGTATCAATAAGTAATTAAATAAAAAGAAACATTGTGGGGTAGATGTTATTCACAATTTTGAAATGCATTTCTTGCATTTGTTGGGTATGCTTTCGGCCATGCTTGCTGTTGCAGTATGTAACTGTATAACATCATTATGTCAACAAGTTTAATTTTGTATTTTAGGGCTGCACATAACAAATATCTAAATCTAAATTTAACAACTAATTTTTTGATTATTCTAAAGATTTTTTTATTTCTCAGTTAATAAAACAAGTCATTTATCAAAATTAATATAAAACAAAACTTGTTGCCTTAAACGTTCATTATTTTATTAAATCGCCCCAAAAGAGACGCACACAGCACAGTAGAATGATAATCATGGCATTATCTTAAAATTTCTCTAATTTCCACATCACTGCTATGTTATGTATGTAGTATGTATGTGTTATGTATAATAACAGATGCCGGATCAGAAAAATACTGGATCTCAAATTTAAAAGGATCACTGTGATAGAGATTCATTTAAGCACTGTATGTCAACCCTTTAAACTGAAGAATCATTTTTTACTTAATTACTTGACTTAAAGGATAAAATGGTTCAGACATAGATTTATCTTATTCCCTGAGTAATATGCAGTAAGATAATCACTTGTAAACATGTTTTTTGTATCAGTGTGGGGCAAGTAAAGAAAAGAAAATTTACAGACGTAACAGTCATAGACTTTAACAACCGTTAAAGTCTACAGAAAATGTAAAAGTTTTGTTTTACGTGTTTGTGCACAGCAGTTGTACTGCTTTCCATTTCCAATTCACAGAGCCCATAGAGTATCACGTTGTTGGGTCACTAAAAATTAGGGGTGGGAGAAATAATTGATTCTTAGATGCATCGCGATGCAGACGTGGAAGATTATTAATCGATTAACAAATGTCTAAAAATCGTAGCAGCCTGTATTACCCACAGCACCGGTGCAGAATGAATAACCACCAAACCACCTTACTAAAATGTCACACAATCATTAATATCAATGCGCATGTGATTATTTTAACTCGCACACTGCAAACATGGTGACACCCGACGCTCGGCAGCTCTCTGTGTATCCTGTGCGTGAGGCCGAGCGAGTGAGAGAGAGAGAGCGGCAGAATGTGACGGTGAAAGTTAGCGGAGAAAAATATTAGCAGTACGTTTCTGGTACTAAACGTGCAGCATAGATCACTGTGTGTCCATTTATAAAAGTCTGTAGTTTTCCCAACTGCTGGAAAAGAGAAGGCTATTCGCGCTAGCTAACATCTCCCCTGTACAAGGGCTTACTCTGTCCTCAAAACCGGACTCCGGAGCCTTCAGGGTCACAGCCCCCTCCCTCTGGAACTCATCCCCACAGAGATCCGAAATGCTCCCTGTCTGGACACTTTCACAAATCTACTAAAAATCCAGCTCTTTACCCAGGCATTCAATCCTGAATGACTTTTT
>JAPMOB010228741.1:0-13949 GCA_029875015.1 Lepomis gibbosus | reverse complement strand
CTCTTGCATGTGGATGGGAGCATGGCGCTTGGGACATCTAAACCATTTAAAGTAGGGATGCACTGAATGTTCTGCCACTGAAATTAATCAGCTGTAAATGGCAAAGTAAAGCACTTTCGGTGTTTGGCCTAATAAGTCAAAAGACTGAATAACAGAACAATTACATTGAAATGTTGGCAGTGTGGAACCATTTTAAAGTGTCAGAGTAAGATGCAAAAATCGTTGTTTGCAGATACTATTGTGCTGAACTGTTTCTTAGCACATCCACACAATCTGTGGCATAGTTCTTAGAAAAGGCAATAAGCAGTCTGACTTGCTTTTGAATATTTGTCAGTTTTCTGAGAAGGCAATTAAGCTAGCCACACCTAAATTTGGCGTGCACACGTATTCAAGCCTTTACGGTAACTGAAATGGAACAGTACGAGCTGACAGTCAGGTTATCGACTTTATCCTGTCATTAGGGCTGCACAATTAATGTAATTGCAGTGTCGTCATGTGCAATTACATAACCGCAAAATGTGTGTGATTTAATGAAACAGAAAAGGTGCATGTGTGACACTGTCTTCTCTGTCTGTGCATTGCAGTTTGCTCATTATCTCTGCCCACACTAGGTGCAATGAAAAATTGTTTGAACAGTGTGCCAGTAACTTTTAAGACAACAACCTACCGTAATCTCCCTCCCTGTCCTGCCGCTAATTGTTCAAAACATAGACGGACGTGCCCCCAGAGCACTGAGAGAAATGCCGGAGTTCTGGTCGCTCTGACAGACTTTGTCAGAAGCTGAAGCGGTCAGATAGAAGACAACTGGGAAAAGATAAGGAAGGTTTGGGTTTGGCTCACTGGTCAATTAATGTTGGCCTTATCGGTGCCTTTTATTGTTCAACATGTTCAACTTTTCACAGAGTCGACGTGCTTGTCAGTCACTTTGTCAACCGACCAATCACAGCCTGGATGGGGCGGGACATTAAAGTTTAATGTACTACAGCAAATCGTTAAATGTTGAACAATGTGATTATTGACTAGTTAGCACTGAGGATTAACAAATTAGAGACTAATGTAGAGCATTTTGCCTGCACAAGGATTAAATGAATAAAAACAATGCACAGAAATGAAACAGCTGTAACTGGAGTTAATATTCGACTAGTGGTAAAACGGTATGCTATGAGATTATAATGAATGATATTGTTATACTAATAGTATACTATTAACTAAGAATTATACTCTTTATTTAATACACTCATGTACAGTTCCTCCAGGTTGCGGATAGAGACTTTGCATTAGACAGATGTACATTGTGCCAGTGTGCACAGGTGTATATACGGTATGAAAATGAGATTAATTGGATTATATTCACAGAAAGTATAAAACATATTACTGGTGTCCATTAAAAGTAAATGGTAATATTAAAAGTAATATTGTGAGCATGTGCAAAATTGTTCTCATAATCAATTTGTTAAACTAGGGAGAAAAAAAAATCCAGTTATTTAGAATCGATCTTATAACCTTCCTAACAGGAGTCCCAAACAGTAGAGACTGAGCCCAACCTGCATAGGGGTATACAAGTATTTGAAATAATTTGAACTAATGCCGTTCTGTGTCTGACTTCCTGCCTGGTTCCTCTGCTCTGTGCTGCTTGATGTGGCTTCAATCAATAATGGACTGACAGTGAATATTGAACTTTAGCAAAACTTCTTCAGTAAAAAAATTGCAAAGCGAATTGTAATCGCAATTAGATTTTTTCCCCCCCAAATCATTCAGCCCTACATAGAACAGCTGATCATATATCAACAATAAAACACAGTTAAAACAAAAACATTTAAGTGTGTAGTGACTTAACCATACTAGAAACACGAAAATCAAGGACAGTTGAGCTTTATCAGTGCTGGTTTTTGCTGATACTTAAGTTATGTATTTTGATTCAGAGCAACAGTTTGTTGTAAATGTTTGCAAATGATAAACATGTTTTTTGTTTTGTTTTTTCTTCTGCAGAAATTCTTGAACAAAGTTGAGGAAGTTTTCCTCTGCATTTGCTGCCAAGAAGTGGTCTATCAGCCCATCACCACAGAGTGCCAACACAATGTCTGTAGGGTAAGAAACATCATTGTCCCAGATTTTGAGATCCTGACTGTCTGTAAACTATGGAAATTTTAATTTGATAGTTACAACTTAGCAACAGATGAAAGAGATTGATAAACAAGAATCCGTGGTTACACAACTGTTGCAATACACTGCACTTAAATAGTTAAGCTTTTATGTTTACTTGGATACATTTACTTCTGAATACAAAGTTAACATGCAGTTACTCAGTTAAACCTCTTCAAACGCAGTAGAGGGATGTATGACTTAAGAGAAACCTTTTTTATAATTATTATTTTATTAAACATCACGGCAGCTGTAGTAGCTTTTGGTCATCAACATACCTTACACCTGCCTCCGACAAAAAAATGGAACTGTTAAATGGCATTCTGGAGAATGGAGGAAACCACTAGCTAAAGACAAAATGGTCAGAACAAAATTAATCCTAAAATCACTAAATATCATTAAATGATAAACAAAGTAATCTGAACAGTGCATTTTTAAATTGAAAACAAAGTGGACCCTTGAAAGCTCTTTGTTTTGTTTTTTTTGTTTGTTTTTTTTTTTTGACTCCAGGAATGCCTTCAGCGGTCCTTCAAAGCGGATGTGTACACCTGCCCGGCCTGCAGGCACGACCTGGGCAAAAACTACTCCATGACCGTCAACAAATCCCTGCAAGACATTCTAAATCAGTTTTTCCCGGGGTACAGCAATGGGCGATGATCATTGGTTCTGCCTACTGAACCCTTGAGGAAATGCCATGTAAACTGTAAGGGGAATTTTCAGTAGAGGCAATAAAGAATCACTTTCTCTTAATATATTTTTTATGATTATAAAACTGCAATTTTTGTGGACTTAAATGCTACAATTTTTCACCTCAGATCTGCCATGATGTGTAGTTAATGATAAATTGAAAATTCCTTTGTAACTGTACCATTACGCCGTTAATATCTTCAGAATTTACTCTCACCGTTTCGTTTGTTCCTTTAACTAATGCTAATGTTATCCACAATTTTAAATGTTTAACTTTGAACTAAATCCCTCCATGTTTAGCACTCCTTAAGAGAACGTTAAGTCAAAAGTGGTTTAGCCTTTATGCCCTTTTCTTTTTTTTTTTTTGTACAAGACTATTAGAATCTGGATCTTATCTGTTCTGCCATTAGTTTGGCCGTGTTTGGTCTTCATTATGGTGCAATTTTAAAAAAATATCTGATCATGCAGTCGGGATATTATATTCCTATCTCACCTGGAATGATCTGTTATGCATCTCCTGTAGCTCTGTTCTTCACTGTACTGTATTGTTTTTAATCTGCAGCTTGTTCAGTTTGTCTCATTATTGATAAATACAATACAACTTGATTTCCTATTCAGAAATCTATTGGTAAACTAGACAAAATAGACTATCAGTATAATATCGTCTTGACATCTTAAAAATGTGACACGTCCTGTTTATCCTAGCATGATCAGATGATTAAAATTGCACTTACATGACAAATGAACAAAGCTTTTTTTTCTTTTCTTTTTTGTTTTTAGAAGAGACTTTCTGAAACTGAAGCTGCTCCATAAATGTAGATGAGACTTAACATAGGAGCACAAACTGAACAAGTTAAGTTTTTGTTTTTTCTGCTCTTCAGCAGTCNGTTGGGGAGCGATGTCATCAAATGCGGTTGGATTTTCTAACTTGTGTATTTGGTTCCTTTTACATGTTTTCACACAGTAATTTTTATATTTGTGAAAAAGTTGGTGAAAGTTGGTTCAAAAAGTTACTATGAATTTGAGAAAACCTTGAAAGCAAAACATGATAGATTCTTAAGGCCGTTATATTCTACAGTGTAGATTTGGATTTCTCCTGTTCTTGAAAAGGGTCATTTTGATTAAGTCCAAAGAAACAAAAGTGCTTAACCAAGAGTATAATGTAGAACTCCCATCTATCTAGCCCTTTAGACATTGTCCCTGGCACAAAACCTAATTGAGTCTAGAAAATGTATTTGTATTTTTTGCTAAAATCTTAATTTTTTATAATCTATTACTGCCATCTATGGTGAGGCTGTTCAGTCAGAATTGTCTCTTGTGGTCACTTGTAAAATCTGACCATTTTAAAAACAGAAAATGCTTGCATGAAGTTGAACTGTTAAGGAAATTCCACACACTGCTCCTGAAATCAAATATTGAATCAATTAAATTATCTGAATTTTGTTATTTACTACTTTTGCCGTTACCTTACTTTGACATGAATATTTGGTGTTGGATTTCAACAGCAGTGTGTGGGGGGGAACCACCCACATGCCAGCACTTTGAGTTTTGATGGAGAGACAAAGATTTGCATAGACTGGGAAATGTATATTTTCTGAAATTGTATAATTTTTTTTTAGTCCATTTTAGTTTTGATATGTAGTTTTAGAATTTCTTGCACACGTTTGGTGCAAAAATGTGTCAATACATTTTCAGTGTTATTCAATAAAAAAAAGTCAAAATGAGGTATTTTGTTATGTTTTTTTGTGTGAATTTGTGTTGAAAGTTTATTTCATGTGTCTTGAAGGTTTTTGCCATGGCCTTGAATTAAGTAATTAACTGGTTATGCCTTTTTAGTTCTGACAAGGATAAAAAGAGCAATTATCCAATGATATATTTCAAATTCAGAATTTAGTTTTAAACTGATTCTTGAATCTTAAAGTAGAAAGTCACTGAAAATTCAAGAAACAGGATTATGTCAGGTAATAACACGTTTTATTTATAACCATTGAACTCACACAGGGATCGTGAGAAAATCAGTTAAAATGTGTCTTCTTGGAATTATGGTATATTATTTTTGTAATGGTCAACGGAGCACAGACGCCTTTAGCGAGACCAGTAGCGTCTACGTGCGTTTCATGCACGTCGGATAAGTTGGAACGCTGGGGACGAGTGGAAGTGAACGCATATTTCCATTGGTTTATTAGTGTGTCTATAACCGAGTAAACCAGCCACATCGTTGGGTTTGTGAGCAAGAATGAAATCATCCAGGTTTTTCAACCAATGGCGAGACGTGAGTTTTGATGTGGGCGTGACTCCGAGTAGCTTCGGCTAGCTAATGCTAGAGGAGAATCGATCCAGGGAATTATACCAAACGAAACCAAATCGATTAAAGAAAACAGGGAGAGGACACTATTTTGCAGCAGGAGGTAATATTTCCCAAACGGGATTCATTTTACTCAAGTGCGAAGACCGTATGCTCGTGTAATTGTGATGTGTGGAGTGTCTATCGTCGCGGTGTTTTTATTTTTTTCTAAATGCAGATATGGAAGTAGCTAGCTAGAAGCTAGCCAGCGTTAGCTATGAATGCATAAACGTAAAGACACGGTGAAGTGTAGTTCTGTTTAAATATAACTATTGGTTTTGCGTATATGTACACCTCTGCTACATCCCATTGAAGTCTAAAGTGAATTCCACGTTTTACTTATCTTGAGGCGCTTCAGCTGCAGTTTTTTGTTCGCTGTCATTTGAGTTAAAATGCTAACAGTTGATTTGGTTGTGCAGAGCCATCATCGCCCTTAGCAGCAGCCTGTAATACCAGCTCCTCGAAACCGAGCAGCGTCGTTTTACTCTAACCAAGCCAGAACTACGAATTAACTATCAGGGGAAAAAATACAGTCTTGTGAGTATTACTTAGCATATCAGTACTTATTAGGGACGACAGAGAGCTGCAGTACAAGTTTAAGGCCCGGATGGAGTTAAAGGGGCTGTGTAGGCCCCTTTTTGTTGTGGTTAGACAGCTGGGGGTCATGTGGCTCTCCTCTGAATAGTTCAGTTTAAAAGAGATAACGTTACACATTTTTAAATGAGTGATTGTTAATCAAGATCGTAAAACTAGTAAATTGTTAGTTGGGCCGGTTTATGAGCAGCCAGTTATTATGGAAGACATGCATTTCTCTTGTCACTGAGCAGGAAACCTTATTTTGTCTGAGTGGGATTTAATTACAAATGTCTTGTATTCAATTCAGCAAAACATACTTTACTTCTTTCAAAAGAAGAAACCTGACTATGTCGTTTTAAGCTCACAACATGTTTCCTGTATTGCAGGCCACAGGCTGTTTGTGCTTAATGCAAATGACTTGTTGAATTCAGTTTCAGTTTTCCTTGTAGTAGGAACTCACGGGTCTATGCTTAGGGTATCTATGTTCCATGGATCCAACTACCTAACCTTAAACTGGGGAACACAGGATCCTGAGAACATATGAATAGCCCCAGAAGTCACAATACAAATAACAAATGTCATATTTACATAGTCATATTTGGGTGGCAAATGTGTGAGTGAAGTTGTGCATGAGAAGCTGCAATGTATTTTTTGTGTGTTAATTTAGTTTAAGCCGAAATAGCATTTTGACTCTATCCAAACCACAAGTGTTGCAGAGAAAATGCAGATGTAAAGTCGGTTACTATTTTTTGACATATCAATCCTAAAGCTATCAGGTGTGATGAAACACTGAAAGTGGCTTATTTATTGCATTGAAAAAATGTGGGGCACCTGTGATTGTGACAATGTCATTTAAGTAATCTTCAAACCGATTGAAAATATATTTTATTTGATAGGGGCAGAGCCCGTTAATGAAGCTCAGTATAAAAAGATTTACATATGCCTTAGTTTAGCAAGAATCCTAATTTATATCTCTATTCACTATACAGTTAACAAAAACAAACATTTCAAGCGACAAAATACAAATATACATTACTCAAGTAGAAAAGAACAGAATTTGTTGTGCAGCATGTCAGGTTAAGAGTGATCACAGTTCTGGTTAGTCTGAGATGGGTCTAAAAGGTGGGATTTAGGGCTGAAACGATTCATCAGTTAAATTGATTAATTTGATTACTAAAAAGCATCAATGCAAATTCTTTGCATGCTTCGTTTAATCCATATAATTATATAGCGCATTGTTTCATATAGACATTTATTACTGTCGCTCTTTGCCCTTATGCGACGTGATTATGATGGCGCTGTTTGCTAAGTGGAGGAAGAGAGAGAAAATAGCGAGGGACGAAGAAGAAAGTGTCCAAAGTATGGGAGTATTTCAAGCTACAAGAAAAAAACAACTTTGTAATGTCACAGAAGGCTATAACTGTAACTCTTGAAGGCTAGCAAAAGTAAGCCTCAATCCTCAGCTATAAATGTAGATCTAGTAAGGCTACAGTGCAGTTATCAATTTATCTGTCAATTATCTTTATAATTAATTGTAAAAAGTACTTATTTGTTGTCAAAATTGTGCATAGTAAGTATTTTGAATAAGACATACATTTTTGTTACATTACTTGAATTAGAAATGTTATTTCTTTTGAAATTTAAGGTTTTTACCTGGTGGGTTTAAATTCCCCATGAAATCAGATTAGATGTTTAACTGTTTATGTGCCAGTAAAAATGACAAAACAGTTGTTTTGAGTTTTTCATTTTCTGAAAAACAATAAAAAAATGTTGATGACTTTTGGGGCTGTCTATTAATTTAGTGTCCAGTGAAAAGCTTTCGCAATTGTTGTGACATGACAGGAGCAGAGTGTTTCTGGGGGTGGGCCGGGCCTCCCTGATTGGTGGCTCACAAAAAGTCAATGCTGTAAAGGTAGTCCAATTCCTTCAGGCCCTGGAGCTATCATGTGAAGCTTGCTGTACTAAGGCCCTATCCACACTTCTGTGGTTTGGTTTTAAAACGGAGAACTTTGCACCTTCCGTCCAGACTAAAATTGCGAAAACGGAGTTTGAACATAACGACTCCGCTGCCACAGCCGCTTTTAACTCGTGTGTTACATTTAGTAACAGTCCCAGCTCGTTATTGGTCCATACAAAAAAATCTTGGTCTTAGTGTCACTGGTTAGTCAAGCTCAAGTCTTAAGGCTGCTACAGCTGCAACAGCCATTCACACAGTAGGCACGCAAGAGCGGGGTGGAAATGTCCTGTGTAAAGACCTTCAAAGATTAGGCACATTATACGCCTTACAAAGCAATGTACAGGCATCATTATTTAGTAACCACGATCCATGAGCAAAATGTGTACTATATGAACATCAGATTTGATTGGAATATATTGAAAAACTATAGGCTATGCTTGACCTCTAAAAATAGCATTATTTGTGTGGGACTATGATAAACAGATACACAATTAAAGTTTGTTACACATTTAATAACAAACTGGATAAAGCAATCAAGTTCTTAAAAGAATTACAGCACAGAGAAAGAAACACAAACATACAATCGCAACAGTTTGGAAGATCATTAAAACATTTCTCGCTAACAAGAGCTGCAGATCAGCTGGAAAGAGGCGGTGTCCGTCTGAGCATCGGTGTGGTTTATAACGTACGATCTCAGGCTGACATCGGTGAGACTCGTGTGTGCTATTTGACTGTCGATTGTGATTTGTTGGTTTGCAAAAAAGGGTGGAAAATAGATGAGCAGTAGTAGAAAAACACCTGAAATGCTTGACTTAAAGTGAGTAGCCTCTGCTCACCATTCACTGCGAGGCAAGCCCCATCATCCCAAGGTTACCGGTACTTTTGGAAAGTACTACCCCCGAGCAGGGACTGTTTTGGGGGTAAAATAAAGACCCTGGACTAAATTAAGACTCTGGTCCCTGTGGCGGAAACGCAGTTGGTTCCTCCAAAGGTTTCTAGGTCTGGGGTAAAATTTTACTTTTTCCAATGACAAATATGCAATTTCACATGATTTGGGACCATTATTTTTACTGTATCTGGGAACAAATAGTTGGACAAGATAGAGGAGATAATAAATAAACAACAACCATGAAGTTAAGGACTAAACTTGCTGAAAAATTTGTTTGCGGAGGGACTATAACTAAACGATATTGGAAAAATTTGTTTTAGTTTACATCCTCTTTCTACAGTGATTTACACATTCATGGCACAGCATGGCAAGTCGTTTTGGGCCTTACCTCCTAAACCTAACAGCAGGGAAACCCTATTAGTATGACCTTTGAATCATTACAGATAGGACTTTTCATGTTGCCTTTTGTGTCTCTGTTTATTACTTTTGACATAAAAATTAATATGACAAATAGGCAACATTAGAACCACCTCCTTTAATTGTCAAGCATTTCATTTGCACAATAAAATGCAAAAGATTGGTCTCCTCATTAACTTAAAGATTAGTTTGCATTTGCTTGTTCCGGTTGGCAATTGGATTGGCTATCGACGATTGAAGGAAGGATCTGCGATTGGTTTTTCATGCGTCAATGTTAAGGCGATTTTAACTTACTCACTATCGGAACAAAACAAGTCTCTAGTATCTGCACCACACTGCAGTGTTTCCCATTCACTGATTTATTTGTGGCAACACAACGCCACAATATCAATGCTGACCGCCGCATATTGGCCACTATTAAATAGGATCAAAATAATAACTCATTGCGGAGTTGCCCACAAAGCATAGATTAGCTCAGCACCTCCACTTGCTTGCTCCCTCTCTCTCACAAATGGAAATGGAGCTGTGTGTTTATAGGAAAACGAATGCATTCAAGTTAACTCTAAGAAATTAGTCTATCTATTTTCTTAACACAACGCTGTCAGTGTCGGAGACCTCTAAGTTTCAGGTAAGCACGTAAGACGCCTAGCTAATAAGCATAGCTATGTTAACGTTAGAATACAGCTGGGTTGTCGAGGTTAGCACGTTGTACATAGCTGCTGTTCAATATTGATTGTATTCTCCACCCGCGCGTGGCGCCAGAGTTATACAGTAATTCTGTGGGAAACACTGTGCATTTACAGATGTTTTTCTTAAAGCTAATAAGCCTTTTTCTTCCATGATGGCATTTCATTGGCATGCTGCAACGTAACACCACCTCCTGGTAATCGGATCACTGATTGGTGATTTCAAGTAGCCATGATTAGACTATATGAAAATAGAGAAGATTGCCCAACCCTAGTTTGCATCCCTAACTTGCTTTTCTAACCACAACTCCTCCACAGTAACCACTGCTCTTTCTTTTCCTAACAACCAGTCTGAAAACTAAAAAATAGTTAACTATTAGGATGTACAGTCTGGGTATAGGACAGAGCTGTAGGCTACACCAATTTAGTCTAAGCTTGTACCTAATGTCCTAAACACTGGACAAGTAGGCAGTAATGTAATGCCGCTACTAAGTTACTTACTTCCTATACATGTAGCTAATGTTAAGTTACATAGCAGCCAAAAGATGTACTTTCAGCTTTCTTGCCCAGCTGCGTAGTCTGGGAGGGAGGGATGGGAGGGAAGACATTTGTTAGCGCCAACCGGCTTCACTTTTCCAGCTACTTGGGAAACAAGAGACTGACTTTTCTTTGTCTTGAGAAGCTGACACACTGTAAACAACGCATACATTTACTGGCAGATTATTTTCCTCCACTCGCATTCACCGTGACTTTCTCCCGCTCAGACAGTGAAACACTTGCTACGCACATTCTGATTAGTTACAGGAGTTACGCTGCTCAATTACAGGACTTAGCACATAGATGTTCTGTGAAGAGCGAGGAGAGGAAGCTACCTCCCCCCCTGTTTGGTCCACCCAACTCTCCAAAACCTAAAGATATTTAATATTTTTACAATTGAGAAGTTGAAACAAGGGCATTTTTGGTATTTTTGCTAGAAAAATTACTTAAATGATTAATAAATTCTCAAAGTAATTACCTTTGCTGTTGATTGACTATTTCTTTCAGCTTTACAGTGGGAGTTCAGAAGCTCATGATTTGTTTCCATGAACACTAGTGACAAAAGTTGTTTTTACTGTCCAGATGTCAAACTGTCAGAAACAGAAAAAGCTACCTGCTTATCCGTTTATGATCAGACACTATTTGTTATTATTTTTTTAATCAGCAGCTGTTCACAGTTTGCTTTGCAAAAAGGTCCTGGAAGTTGGAAAGAAGCTGAATTAGACTGAGTATGCTCTGATTGCCCGTGCTCTCCCCCCAGGTTTACCTGCAACCCTTAAAAGGCCCAATGGCTACCGACATGCCCACGGATACGGTGCTGTCTCCTCACCCTGCCCCAGCCTCACCCCTTGACACCGCCACACCCTCCCCTCCTCCTGTCAGCTCCAGGGCACCCCAAGATCCGTTTTCAACCCTGAAGCCAGCAATAGCTGAAAACCCTGAAACAGCGGGGACCTCAGAACAAGATGCTGCTCCAGTTCCCACCCCGGCCCAGTCTACAGACCCAGATGTGGCCCCAGGTGTTGTTCCAGGTTCTGAGCTGCCCTCGGTCTCTCTGCTGCCACCACCACCGCCTCCAGTCAGCGCCAAGAACCCCAGCTGCAAGATCATGACCTTTCGGCCCACCATGGAAGAATTCAAAGACTTCGCCAAATACATTGTCTACATGGAGAATCAAGGAGCTCACCGTGCTGGCCTAGCAAAGGTGAAGACAACACGCATACGCATACAAATAGATAGCACTCTCATATATACACTTACATATTTTGTACAGTCCTGATTGCTGTTATGGTACGGTCTAATTGTTACGTTACTTAAGTACAAAGTAGGGCTGAACGATTTTGGAAAATAATTGCGATCTTTTAACCAATATTGCAATTTAATATGATTTAATTTTTAAGATATTTACCTTCTGTATTATTCAAAAGGACTTCAAAAAAGATTTACTTATCATATTTGTTGAAGAAGATTTTTATCTTAATAGTTTTGGAAGTTCTACCTCAGATTTGTTAAGTGATCCACTGATTGGCATCAAATGTTCACATTCTGACCATAAAGAATAGTTTAACCACATAATTATCCGTCAGGTTTCTTCAGGTTTCACTCAGGAGCAAAAATCAGCCTTTAAATTTGTAAGAAATAATAATTTTAAATTTATCATGATAATTATCAATGTCGAATAATGGGAAATGTTTTTATCATGATAACATTTTTGGCCATAACACCCAGCCCTAGCTTGAATTATTATGCATCAATATTTTGGAATATGAGAAAGACAATCACCAAGTCGCCCTAACTTCACCACAGTGAAGTTATACAATAAGCATTCAATAGAAAACCCACAGTTCAACCACCAATTAATGAGTCCTTATCTCAGTTGAAATCTCCTAGGAGTTCATCTTTCTAAATCCCAATAAGCAGATAAAAAATACTCAGTTTGAGGTTCAATTCAAAAGTTGGCAAATGAAAATAAAACCAAGTGATGCCTCTTGTATTTAAAAGACACCTGAGTCCCCCTCCTCCCCCGTAGCCTCCGATGCTGGTAAGCGGCGCACCGGCTGTAACCAGGCTGTAACTCAGGACAGACTGGGCCTCTTTCGGACTTGTGCATTTGGTTTGAAACGCCATTTCACAGATATTTTCTGAGCTGACTGGTGGCTGTGTGTGTGATACAGATGTCGATCGACACAATACGCTTACCTTACTACACATGTCTTGTCCCAGCAAAGCGACGGATGGCCTGACAATTTCACCCACATTCACCACCAAGTTACCCGTGGTGGCAGGTGCTACTTTTAGTCTGTGTGTGACACTAAAGTTTCTGTAGTGTCAGCTTCTGTCAAGCTTAAGGCCATTGTACAGCAACAAGTCAAGGTACAGTGTAACATGCGAAGTTCATGGTTTGTCTGCAGACTGCTTTACTCTTGGGTGTCATGTGATCAGAGTGCAATCGCAGCGCTTTGCGATTAGAAAATCAAATTTTGTCACATTGCGGTAATATCGCAAATGCAATAAATTGGTCAGCCCTAGTACAAAGTGGGCTCCTCCACTAAAATTCCATATTTTCTTTCATGAACAACCAAAATACCCACCAAACTATAAATGTGAAAACTATTAAAAACAAGCATATTTTGACATTTTAGAAGTTGGAATTAGCAAATGTTTGGCATTTTATTATTTTTAGCTTTCAGAAGTGAATGTTCAGTCAAATAATTAATTAATAGATCTGATTATCCGAATATAGATTGTTGTATACTGTGTTCAGTGGAATTAAATAGGAATTGAATGTCCTGTCAGATTAGAGAGTTTTACCGGCTCCGAACAGCGTACAGTACGACTTGTTGAGTGAAAAGATTAAGCTAAACATGCTGCATGTTATTGTAACTCTAAGCTTACTGAATGTAAATCTAAATGCTAAACATTCTCCCTCACCAGGTGATTCCCCCAGAGGGCTGGAAGCCGCGGAAGTCATACGACACCATTGAGGACATGGTGATTCCAGCTCCAATCACACAGGTGGTGACTGGGCAGTCAGGTCTGTTCACTCAGTATAACATCCAGAAGAAGTCTATGACGGTGGGCGAGTACCGCAAGATGGCCAACAGCAAGAAGTAAGTTGGTAACTGGCATACCTGTCAAGTATCCCGTTTTGGCCGGGAAAGTCCCGTATTTTACCCTTCTTTCCCGCCGTCCTCCCGTATTAGTTTTTTCCCGTAAATCTCCCGTATTTTAACCTGCGTTATTAAAATAATATTAATACCCCGGGCCTGGGTGGAGTAAAAAAACAGAAAAACATTAGGTGCGTTTGACTTCATGCAGCACTGCGCAGGGCTGAATTAACGTGATGCATGTTGGACTTAAAATAAGGCATGCTGGTTAGAAATCGTGTTCGACTTTGGCCGGCGCTGCAAAACGTCACGCCACATAAAAACGTAAAACCTCGCGGGAGCAAGGCGGCTGCAGGCGCCGAGTCCGGCGGGCACAGTTGCTTTGCTCAGGCTGCACAAAGTTGGAACCACACTTTGGTTCCAACTTTCATTGATCTGAGCTTACAGTGAGCTCACGCAGGTAGAATGTGTCCGACTTTACGGCGCCGTTTTTATACCCCGCCTCTGCAGTCACCTGCGGCTCACGGTAGACTATGAAGTCGGCGAAAGTCAGCCGCCGTCATCTCGAACGCACCTATACCCAATCTGAGCTCTGTCACTAGCCTCG
>JAPMOB010228739.1:0-10784 GCA_029875015.1 Lepomis gibbosus | reverse complement strand
CCTGCTCTTTATGAAAAGCGCTGTGAGATAACTGTTGTTGTGATTTGGCGCTATATAAATAAAATTGAATTGAATTGACTACAGGAGAAACTTCTTGGCTTTATTGGATATGATAAGTAACTAGCACCCAATTGTTTAAAAAAACTGGCATGGGTTCACAATGCAAAATACAGAAGCCATATTCGTAATAAAATGTTGGATTCTTTAGCATAAGTGGTACTCTCCTACATCATCAATGAGATCTTTGCCCTTATGGCAGATGAAATTCAAGACGCAAAAAATGAACAGATCTCTTTAGTGCTTAGCTATTATTACAGGGAAGCTGTTAAAGAAAACTTCTTGCACTTTGAAGCTGCAGACCACCTCGATCCTGCAGGACTGACAGAAAAAATAATCCAGGTTCTTGAGAGAAGCCTTAAGTACAGAGGTAATCTGGTTGGGCAAGCCTACGATGGTGCTTTTGTCATGAGAGGGGTTCAGTCTTATATAAAGGTAGTTGGAAAAGCACGCCTTTGCATGTCCATTGCCTTCATCTGGTTCTTGTTGACATAGGCCAAGCATCCCACAAGTTGAATGCTTCTTTGCGTTTTTGCTGAAAATATATGTATATGACTGGCTCTAAAGATTACACCAAGTGGCTTAACATACAGAAAGAAATGCATGACGAAGCAGATTGAGAGTTTCAAAGATTAAGTGAAACATAGACTACCTGCTTTTATTCGCGTCCTTGAGGCAATAGCTTACAAAAAAACAGATAAAAGAGGTGCACAGGCCTGCTCACTGAAATTGACCTGCAGTTCATTAGACTTAGTCTTTTGGTGAAGGTTTTGAAAGGTGATGAAAGATGTCTTTCTGATAATCGTCAGTCTCTATCTCTTGATATAGGTTCAGCCTTGTGCAAAATTATCAAGATTACAGGGATGAATTGTACATGGAAGGACTCTGAAAAGAAGTCATATACTGCTGAACAATGCAATGTTGAGAGAGAATCTATTCCAGTAAGAAAGACAAAATGAAGCAGCAGGCTAGATGGACATAGTGCAACTTCCCCATTTGGTGAGTGTTCTGAGCAGACCAAGGACACTTTCAGGCCAGAATATTCTTCCCTGTCCTTGATAACATGCTGACTGAGATAAACAGACAAAACCAAATTGTGATGGGTAGCCAAGCCTTAAATCCTGCATCCTTGCCAAGAGGAGACCATTTCCATTTGCCTCCATTTTTAAATGCAGAGAAGACCTCAGGCATGAGGAACACCAAATGAAAGGAATCCTACAGAAAAAAAGTGAAATCTGGCATAGAGAAACCCTCTTGCATAGATCTCACCACAATCAAGTGAAGAAGTATTTCATGAGCTCTTTAGATTATGCAAAATTGCTATTGCCGTACCTGTGAGTGCTGCTGCCTGTGAACGCAGCCTTTCAATGCTGGACCCACCTGAGATCTATCATGGATGATGACAGACTGACCAATCTGGTTTTTTTTAAGTTTGGATGCTAAAAATGGTTTGTGAATTGCTTTGCTACAAACCACCATAACCACAGACTAAGCTGAATTTGTCATACTGCTGAACGAGGGATTCAAGGTAGATTTATTTGTCACATTACAACAGGTTGCAAAGTGAAATAGTTTGTAACTCCCTTCTGCTACAAAGCAGACAATATACAGTAATATAAAAGCTTTAGAAATTTATAAGAATGGTAAACAGAAATAAACTATTCAGTGGAGCTGGTGCTGAGGATAAATTTGAGTTTAAAAGTCTGACAGCTTGAGGGGAAAAAGCTGCTCTGTAGTCTAGTGGTGCGGCAGCAGAAACTCCAACTGTATATCTCTTCTCAGAAGGCAAGGTAACATTACTGCCTTTGTGCACTAGTTTGATACAGGTGGATCCAAAAGAAATTACATTATTAACTTTGTAATAAGTATCATTTTGGCATTATAGTTTTTGAAATTACATGATTTGTGTTCTGACAATGAATAATAAGTGTAGCTTTCTTTTACAGTGCCAGCTCAGAGGGATGGGTCTGTGGTTTATTGAATCACACTTTAAATGCATAAGATGAAATCCACTTGCACTTCTGTCAATGGAAAAGATGCATCAAAATTTGAATTCAGTACACAATAGAGGACTTGTGAGAGGGCTATGTGTTGAAAATGTGGAAAACAAAAATTGCTATGTGTTGATACATGAGAACATAAATGTAATAACTTAGTGTCTGATTACTGGACCATGTAAACAAGTCACAGTGGAACAATAATTTCATATTTTTCCAAGGTTTTCCTTCTCTACCACTGCACAAAACTTAGAATTAGGCATTTTCTTTTGAAAGTGGTGGCCTGTAACTACAGAGGGAAAATATTTTATACTCAAATATACAGATTTTGAGTAACCATTAACAAGATATTCATTAAAAGGTTATTCTCTTTCATTCATAAAAGAGTCAGCTTCTTCTATTGCTTAAATAAACCACAATCAAATCAATCAATTATTGAGTTGGGGTTGTTTACCTATTTGAGCTTTGGAAAAACACATGACTTTAGCAACTCTACACTTCAAAGTCAATATTTTGAAAGTCTGAATGCTGCCCAAAAGACGCTACAGACACTTAAATTAACAATGAAATTTAGATATTGTATGAGGTCTCATCCTAGGAGTGATATATTTGGTAAACATTTAACATTTGATGAGGACAGAAGGAGAACGTCTTGTTTCTCTCAGAAGACACATCTGAACTGGCAGTGATTCTCCACATCACTGCCTACTGTTTTTTTTTGTTTTTGGCTGACATACACGCTGCATGATGTGTGTATAAAATGTACAGATCCTCTTTCTTGTTCATTTTTCAAGCGAACTACCAAACACCAGCCCTGTACCAGCTTCTCGATTTTGAGGATTTGCTGTTTTTCTTTGTCTTTAGTGATAATAAAGTAAATAGTTCTGGAGGCTGGACTGCTGGTGTGAAATAACAAGCAATATGAAGACTTCACCTCGGCCTTCAGGAGACTGTGATGGGCATTTTTCCCGATTTTCTGAAATTATATTGAGCAAACGATTAATCGAGAAAATGATAAACATATTTATCGATAATGAATGATAGTTGCTGCCCTATGTGAATGTAAATCTGAGCTACTGACCTGTTGACAGTGACAACAATGTTATTCTCAACGTTTTTTGTTTGTTTTTTTTTTCTTTTAGAGAGCTATTGTTAATTCCTCTAAAAATATGGTGGTCACACAGTGAAAAAGAAAAAACATCAACGCTTCTTCCTGAATCCTATAACGTCTCCTCTCATTGATACTTCAGCATAATACCAATAGAGGATCTGCCCTACCACTGTGCCATTTAAAAAGTGCCAAACTGGATGGTGATGAACTTGCTTGCTGGAATAATTTACATTTGCAACAAGAAATAGTAATGGTTGACGAAAATGTACTTACAGTATCGGTTATACAATAATTTATCACATTTGGTCCTTAAGTCTACACTAGTACACCTACAGTGAGGTGATTTCTGCCCTTTCCATTATTTGATGCAACCCCCAAATGGCTTTGTATTTTAAAAGAGGCCTTCTTCCTGTTCATTTTGGTATTCTGGCTCCAATAACTGACAAAGATGATTGAGTGCAGCAAAACAAACTTCAAAACATTCCTTCTGAAAGTTACTAAAGATGCTGCATCCATGTTTTTCCACGCTCTATGTGCAAACACGTGTGGCGGCACACCAACGGTTGGCATGGAGATGAATAAGTACTGGCATCTAAACTGCAAACAGTGCACAGGCAAGCAGCCTTGTGCGTGACTGTTCCCAGCAACAGATCAATATTGGCTCAAAATTCACCACATGAAAACGGCAGCACTTGAAACAATTTGCTATGGATGATCAGCTGGCTGTTTTCTTGCCACTGTCAGCTAATTTCCGTTACAGTGGTTAATACGACATCAAAATCTTTTACTTAACCACAATGCAGTTTTGACTGACTACCTATAAAAACTTTGAAATAAGAGGGCCTGTTTTTGTTGCAGAGATCAAAGACACTAAATTCTGTGTGTGTGCACATACTACATTTTAGCCACTGTGAGATTTTTTTTTCTGTGATTCATTCAGGTTTGGAAAAACATGTCTTCAGGCCATGCTGAGGCTAAATGAGCATAAGAATGCCAGAAGTGTCCCCTTCTTTAAACCCCCAACCGACACATCCAGCCTGTAAACATGGCTAGACTGTCCCCACCCCACCACCTCCATAACCTCCTATCCCGGGCCCCAGCCCCCCTCCTGCTGGGAGCTGGCAGATAGACAGACTGTCTTATCTACCCCCCCCCCAGGGATGAGGAAGAGGGGGATGGGGGGAATCTGGCTTTGTGTCACAGACAAGGACTTTGTGTTTCACCTCAACATGCACACATGTAGGCACGTGTGCAGGAATACACGGACAAACACACGTGGTGACATATTAAAAGAAAAAACCTGAATATAAGAGTGGAGAAACATATCAAGTGCAGATGCTTCCATGCACCAGGGCTCACTAAAGGGTTTGGTGAGATGGAAAATTATGTGAATAATATGCTACGGCCTTTGCAGTCACCAGATCTAAAGCCAGTTTCACACATATGGAAGATTACGAATCAAGGTGTAAGAAAATGTTCTCCATCACCATCTCCTTAAGACTAAATGATATAAACCTTCATATTCAAATCTATTTAGTGTTATCTGGCTGAGGTTTGTTTTTCTTTGTCTTTACTGTAATAAGGTGAGATTACCTGATTATATAAAAAGGTTGTACATAAAAATGAGGGAATATCTTAGGGAGGAATGGAGTTCATTCCTCCAAAAGAGTTCCACAGACTGAACAAGGAGCACTGAAGCAGTTCATGAGGCTTGTAGTGGCCTGACTCCATACTGAGACACGTCATGTGGTTTTTTTCTTGTCACCCATCTACGCACACACACATACATGCACGCATGCAAATAATATGACACAAAGCATGCAAATGCAATGACAAAGCATAAGAATCCTTTGATCTATTTATACTGCATAGGATGTCTCAAACAATAATGCAGCTTAAGATGGTTCACACTACAGACAAATCCACAACACATTATTTAAGAGGATGTTTATGTCAGATGACATTCTAATTAGAAAAAAAATATTCCTAAAGTGAAAAGGTCAGGGCACATTCACACACAAAGAACAGGCCAGAGCAACCCCCACTTACTCCATCTAGACAGGCTGGTAAGGCCCCACCTTCAGACCACAACCATGTTCGTCCTCCCAACCCCCAAGGTCTGCACATAAATATACATAAAAACACGCACTCGCACAGTGGCTAACCTGCTATAGACTGCATGCTGTTTTGAGTCAGACAAGGGACTGTCCAGCTACCAGGCTGATAGTATTTCATTATATTGTGGAATAAGATGGTGTAAAAATAAAAGTGCCACATGCCCGTACATTAAAATAGTTATTGGTCACTGTAATCATTCCCCCTCTCCATATCCAGTATTTTTAGAACTACATTACATTTATTCATTTAGCTGACGCTTTTATCCAAAGCGACCTACAAATCCTATACATGTCAGAGGTTGCACGCCTCTGGAGCAACTAGGGGTTAAGTGTCTTGCTCAAGGACACAATGGTAGATTGGTCAATTGAACTGGGGTCTCTCGCACCAAAGGCATGTGTCTTATCCATTGCACCATCACCACCCTCATACTATGACTTCCTCCTTATAATGTTTCTTTGCTGAGCTGCCATGGAGGGATCACAATACGAAGAATTTCATACTTTAAAGACTATAAAGACTATAAAGCATTGAGGTAAATTTTGCACGTCATGTGCTATTGCATTAAGATACTTGAAAAAAAAAATAATGATCTCCTCTGAGGATGGACAAACCATAAAAATCTCAAACAATGTATATTAAACAAGTAATCTGTGAGACTAGTCTAGACCAAAGTGTTCTTGTTACTTATTCAAGCTACTTATGTAATATACAACACCACTGAAGGACAAAAATCTCTCACAAGCATTTACCAGTCCATCTGCACTGGCTGCAAACAACCACATACTGCCAATAACAGGCGATTGAACAGCCAATAAATCCAAACTCCGTGCTCAAATGTTGTCTGTCTAGGCCGCACAGACAATTAAGACACACTACATTAAACCAAACAACCTCACAGCCACACACCAAGTAGTTAAATATACACATTAAGCATCAGACAGCAGACATAGACAGACAGGGTGCGATTTGCCTCACATTACTTGACGCCGAAAGCCCATTCTCCTGTAGCCTGTCATGGAGGTGAAGCAGTCAAACTCCAGGTAATAGTCATGTCCCACCGCACTGGTTGCTGTGATAAATTGTGTTTCGTTGTTAAGAGCGCTCCCCATCTCTTTTCCCAATCGCTGTTAATTAATTAGCCTTACAAAACATGGCAGCTGATATCATTAAACAAGTTAACTAAGTTAACTCTACCGATTGTAACATTTGAAAGCGCGTGACCGCATCTGATTGTTACATTGTCCGTTTTTAGTTTTGCTTTTTGATTAAAAAAAAAACAAAAACATCGTAGNAATATTAAATCGACTGTAGGAGTGTTATACCCTTTTTCACCACACAAACTGACTTATATGTACCAGACGTTACAATCCAGAGGGGCGCTGTTTCACCAGTTTGAGGAAACTGGCTGTTTATATATATATATAATTGTACTGTTTATCTTTATTAAAATGACAATGATAGTTTAAATAATAAAGGGCCTTAGTTCCTGACAGAAAATACTGCTGCATTTAAGCGGGGTGAAGAAGGACTGTAGGCAGGATTTCACAAACCATGCACTCACCAAAAGGGTCTGTATTTTTCCCCATTACTTGGATTTTCAATATTTTATTTATTTAGGTAAGTGTTGAATTATATTTTATGCAAATGACAGTCAAAACAGTGTTCCAAGGTCTTCTTGACACCAGCCACAGCCAAAAATGCTTCTGACCCAAAAAATAATCAAATTTAAACATTTTGATCCAACAATGCCCGAAACAGCTCATAAAATACCCAAGCATTTTTCTTAGAACTGCTCATAAAAACAGCTTTCATGTGTAATGTGGTATGTATGTGTGGACTAGAGATGCTGCTGAAACCTGTAACAGTTTTGCTATTGCCGGGCAGAATCAGGGTCACCCTATCTGAGGGAAGTCATGGCTATAAGGCCTCTTACTCACTCACTCACTCACTCACACACACACACACACACACACACACACACACACACACACACACACAAAGTTTCAAGCCGCTTTAGTTGTATTAGCAGGGTTAGGGATTATTCTTGCGAAGGCATGTAGACAGCCATGAGTTTAAAGTGCATGATGTCAAGGAACAGGATCCCACCATGTGGCACAATCCCCTGGTGGGCTGTATTCTGTTTTTGGTATAATTTATCTTTAATGTTATCTTTCCAGGTTTTATAGTAAATAGAAAGATACATACAGTAATGTATGTCCTGTTAATAAACAGAAGGGAACATATAAATATGTATCCTTGGACAACTGTGTACAGAGGGATACTTTAAGTGATCAGCCATAAATTGACTACCATATTTTTCAGTGTGGATTTTTATTATTATTAGTTTGAATTATAATATGTGACAACTAATACCATTCATATATTCAAAATAAATAGTGCTACATAATAAGGATTTGGCCTTTGCTGATATATACAAGCAATAAACAATTGTGCCGGGCAATAGCTTCAGCCCTTTTTTAAAAATGTGTTAGAAGGAGAAATGCATGCTCCATTTCAGTTCTGCCTCCACCACTGAATCACTGTCACAAAGTATGTTGTTTTGTCTCTCTTATTTTAAATAAAATTCAAGTTTTTTCAAAGCGCTTAACCAAGCGGAGGTTGGGGGTTGGATGGTGTGTAAAGTGGGTCTTGTGAATGTAGGTCTTCGAGACAGTGTGTGTGGGTAAAGCAGGCTTACAGTAGTAATCCTCTTCACAGACACCCATCTGACTAGGAACAGGACGAGGCCCAGACAGGCACACGAAAACACATGCACAAACACACCAACCAGTAAGGTTTTGTTAGAAGGAAATCTATTTTGTTTTGTCTTGTTTTTAGAAATACAATAGGTCATAAATAGGCCACCGTCTCTAATCACATATTCAGATCATTGCTCTGATGTTTCTAAATGAAGTTGTAATCTTCCAGTACATCCAGTTTGTGTTCATTTCCTCAGGTGTGCCACCAAATTCTTTGTGTGATCATTTGATGTTGATGTTAAATTCCTTTGTTTTATCAGCCATTAAAATAAAGAGGCTCCTCAGGAAGCCTGACCCTCTGTTGACTTTATTGGTTCCTGAAATGTGTCATTACTGCTTCCTGGCCATGATGTCATCAGCTGGTTAATGACAGAGGGGAAGAGGGACATTCGTCCGAAAATGGCTCAGAAAAAACAGACAATTTTAAAAGGCATAATGTGCCTGGAAGGACAGGGACAATTAGTTATGACTCTATCACAGCCTGACTCATATAGTCTCAAAAGGAAATGCTTTTACGATAAAAGTCATGACATCCAAGTCCTTCAGCGACACAAAGTTAAGCCAATGTTGACTTTGGAAATAATGAAGAGACAACGTTCTTCACCAAAAGATTAGTAGGATTTTAGAGAATTGACTCGTAGATGAGTTTGAAATTTGCACACACAAAACACACTGAATGACCACAAACCAAACCAAGATAAAACTAAGACCGGACAAAAAATGTTATTTGTATTTTTTTTATTTTGGCATTTCTTTGTTTTGCATTTATATTAAGCAAAGTGCATCTTATTTTCTTTTTCTCATCAACACATTGCACAATACATAAATAATGATGCATATAAAACGTCTTCATATTTACAATTAATAATATATTTATATATAACATAAAATACATTTTTCGCTTCTTATTTTATTTAATTAAATCTTAGTCATTTATTACATAAAGTCTGTCAGAATTTTATACTTTCTTCTTTTCAAACGTTTTTTTTTCGCTGTTTGAACCTCTGGAACAAAAAAAGGGAAGTGGGTGTAGTCTGTTTGTGAGGGGGCAGAAGAGGCGAGAAGGGTGAAGAAGAGGAAGGCTGCTGCTATCGGGTGTTGAAAATGACTTCCAACCAGCACGGGCAGCTACTGATGAACTGTCTGGTGTAGCACTGTCCCCAGCCTTTCACAAAGCTTATCTGCACCGTGAAGCCTGTGCGAGGCTGCTGCGTGAACTCGTGGTCGTTCGGCCTCTGCAGGCTGCCGGCCTTGTCATAGTCAAAAGCTTTGATGGAAAAACCAGGGAACACCTTGTGCACCAGCAGTGTGCGCGAGTCCGGGTTGTCCAGTGTGGCCGACTTAATGAAGATGGGGTAGCAGCTGCGGTTGTAGACCCACACCCCGTCTGGCTCACGCGTCAGCTGGATGCCATAGCCGATCTTGGCCCGCACCATCTGCACCAGCTGGGACTTGTTGTCAGAGCAGAGCTGGCCCAGGCAGAAGCCGTTCCCCTGAGGTAGATCATAGAAGATGTCCAGAGAGGGCTCCTGGACTGAGTAGAGGCGCCCGACGCGTGTCTTCTCCTCCCAGTATGCCACCACACACCAATGGGCCCGATCGCCAGACTCCTGCAACGCCAAGGAATCTGAAAGAGGAAACAGAGAGAGGAGGAGATGGTTAGACCCATGGGAAGGTTCACAGCATACATGATGACATTGAACATCAGTCAGAGATAACAGAGTAAAGAAAAGAAAAGAAAGGAGAAAAAGATGCGTGTGTGAGGCTTTCAAATAAAAAAGCAAAAGGCAACATCTCAAACATTGCCACTTCTTCACAACTTCTTCCTTATCCCCGTTTTGGGAAATAGAGAATTTGCTTTAGTCGAACGCCAAAACTAAACTGTCATCCTCAATTTCTGCCAGACAGGAAAACCATGTAGGAATTCCTGGACGTCAGACAAGAGAAGCAACTCAGAGACACTGTCAGGCAAGTATCCACACGCAGTACAATATTTGTCTAGGCATTAAATGCTTATCTTCTGTCTGGCCCGCTGTATTTTTGTAGCAACATGGCCAACAATCCAGTGACGTCAACTGACTTTCCTGATACAGCAACATGTTTTTATCCTGCTGAGGGAAATTATAAACTATCTTTGAATTCATCCTCAAAACATACGAGGCAGCAGTAACTGAGCAACAAGACAAGTGATTTTCACATAAACACAAACCATTCCCCCCATCTACGGTGAAGCACATGGTGTTAAGCTGACGTGCAAGGCACGCCGTTAACTCTCAAACCCTGGTGTCTGAATCGTTGACAAGCTAGGCCTCTCCAGTCTAAAGTTTCCCCTGAGCGTAAAAGAAGTGTAGCATTGGCCATGCTCCAGTTTCCAATCCCCCCCCCCTTCTCTCCCCGCCTCCCTTTAGTGTGCCTCCTGCGCCGTCCCTCTCCCCCTTCATATCTCTATTCCACAGAAATCTGGCTCCCAGCTAGAAAAGTGGGAGCCAGTCAGGCGCAAGGGAAATAGAGGGAGACAGAGAAAGCGCGAGAGGAAAGAAAGAGGGGGCGGGGTGGGGAAGAGAAGGAATGCTTTTCACATATTTTAACTGTTACTTTTGCAATTTTGCTTCCTCTCCTGGTTTTTAAGCGTCTCCTGTGCATTTAGGGTCTTCACCTAATTGCTGCAACGTCTATCAACAGCCCAACAATCTTTTACACATCCTTTCCTCTCACACACACACACACACACACACACACACA
>JAPMOB010228738.1:0-44055 GCA_029875015.1 Lepomis gibbosus | reverse complement strand
GTCTTTGATGTGTCTTTTGTATGTTTGGGTTATGTTGTATTCTGTGTATATGGACCTGTGTCCGCAATAAAGTTATAGAACATCTAACCTAGACACTAACTTAGACATGCGTATTAGACATGGAGTATCTGGTCAGCAAACATTAGGATTTGTCACATAAAAATGCTGAAATATTACCATTTGTATTTAACATGTAGCACAGATACACAAAGTGAGGATTTCTACAATGACAAATGTGGCAGGGTAGTTGATGAAACAAATACATGTTACAGCCATGGTTCTCACAACAGCCAAAGTCACTCCCTTCAGTGAAGTTGTGCCCAAGTGTCCTTGAATCATTTTGGTTGAGTGTGTCAGCTAAAACATGCTGCTGTCTTTGAATTTTCATTCAGCAAACTGCTCTGTGAGCCCACACCTCACCTGCTTCAGTGCAAGTTCTGGTGCTCACTTTCTATAAGTAAACGTGTTAAACTGACAGAAGTCAATATGTGACATTATACTCTTCTTGTTATTTTCCTGTGGTAAAACACAGGGAGACCGTGAAACACCAAGGACGCATTTAACATAGTGGAGGATGAATCATAGTCTGGGCTCGATCTCAGGTACTTTCATGAAAGATAAAATATTTGTGCGTGCGTGCGTGCGTGCGTGCGTGCGTGCGTGTGTGTGTGCGCGTGCGAGTCCTCCAAGTGTGGACTCAAGAGGTTTTACATGTCTGTAAAGGATTTCAGTTTGTTAAGCTTACGTGTGTGTGCATGTGCTATAAGGGGTAAGAGTACCCTCCCTGATACTTTGAGTCAGTCACAATGCTAGCAAGAACAGTAGCAGCTTAGCCACTTCTGAACCTCCCACACATCCCTCCCAACGCACTGCCTGGCTACAAAGCATCTTTGTTCTCAGAGGAGACAATTCAAATCTCCAGCTCAGATTTCCCACGGATTTTCTAAATGTAGCTTTCTCTCTGTGTTTTGGCAAAAGAACAGAAGTTGTTTTTTGTTTTGTTTTGTTGTAAGCTCAACATGGTGATTATTTAAAGTAATTCCTCAAAAAAGAATTGAAGATGATGGAAGGAAAGCATTTTGACATGTCAAGCAGGTAGTGAGGAGTGCAACACTGTGGGAACACACACGAGGTAAAAAAAAAAAAGAAGAAGAGGATATTAACAGGTTTCAAGGTCTGCTTGCTGAACGGCAGTGTGGCATTTCAGTTCCTGGGTTTGTGTGCACGTGCCTGTGAGTACAGGTGTATGTGTGTGTGTCCAATCAATGTGCGCGTCAGAGAGCAGAGGAAGAGGAAGAACCTTGGCAACAGCAGCTGAATCACCAGACTAGCAAACGTCAAAAGGCCGAGCAGAGAGATCAAGTGTGCATGCAGAGAACCCGTCATTCTCTTATCAGACAGAAGGGGATATTCATAGGTAAAAGAGGAAAGAAAACATAAAAGAAGAAAGACAGAGCACATAGAGCACTCATGCTTAGGATGTGTTAGTTGTTATGTAAAATAAAAATGCAAAGAAGGGAAAAGGTAAAAAAAACAAGAAAGAAAACAAACCTGGGCAGACTGGCTCACACCAACTTGAACCCTTTGGAAGAATTTAAAAACCGCCCAACAGTCCCAACACCATCACGTCCACCACAGGGCCAATACGCTGTAACAAGGGCCCACTCTCAGACTAATAAACCACAATTCACATTCAATTTGTGTCCAGCAGAGCTACAGTTTCCCAGCTGTAGCGTGGCCATATAGACTCCAGTTTCAACAGAGTGGTTTCGATCTGAAGTTATAAACATTTCGAGTTGGCCCTTGTCCTGCAATTTGGCTCTGCTGTGGGGAAAAGGTCAATCAAAAGCCTTTGCCGCGCCTTGCTGAAAACCGGCCAGCAAGGAGCAAAACATGACAAATATCCACTGTGAAGACGGAGAGTGGCCAGCATCCCTGCAGATCTCAGATCAGCCCTGATCCCAGCATGTGTGTGTGACAGAGTGATTTATATTTATGTGCATGCATGTGTGCAAGTGTATCTGCATGACTGAGGAAGGATGTGACCTGTATGTGCATGCAAATGTCTATTTGAGTGTGGGAGTGTGCATGTGTGTCAAGGCATACACAAAAGACTGTAAATGTGCCCGTACATCTGTGCACGGGATGATGCGTGGAGTGGCATCAGCTAACTGTGTAACTCACTGTGTGTGTGTGTGTGACAAAAGTGCATGGTGTTTGAGAAAATTATCCTGTTGTGTTAGACCAAACGTTTGGCTGCGTCACCTGTGTGTGTTCATCATTTTTGTAAATATACATGCGTCTGTACTGTACTCTATGTTGTGTGCATCTGTGCACACTTCCCGTACATGTAAAGCAAGTATGTGTGTGTTTGCTGTCTGTGGTTTGATGGACTCACCGATGACGATAGTGGTGATCTGGTGCCTGCTGGCCCCGTGCTTATTCTTGACCTCGCAGATGAAAGTGGTGTTGACGGCGTCGTCCACTTTCCTCACCATCAGCTTGTTGCCATCCACCATCACATTGTCTGGCAAAGCCCCGGACGCCCTGGAGAGAAGGAAGCAAGAGGGAAAGAAAGGAAGGAAAGAGGAATGGAGCGGGGGAGTTAGATGGTGAAGAGGAGATTTGGTTGAGATGAAAAAGGAAAAGATGAGTGGGACATGTAAAGCGGGAGGTGATGGAGGGAGAGTGAAAAAGACAGGAGAAATGAGGGATAACAGAAGAAAAAAGGAAAGATAGGAGAAAGGGAGAGATTAATGTAAAAGATGGTGAAGCAAAAGAAAATCAAAAAGATTAATCGATGAGAGAGGAAAGTGAGTAAAGATATAACAGAGAAAGATGGAAAAAGAGAGATAGAGAGATGAAAAACAAGAAAAAAAGAGAGGCTTTGTGACTGTGATTTTCAAAGATGGCATTAATGTGAGCAAAATCACAGACATGTGAACAGCCGTTCTGTCTCCCTGCTCAATATTCATCAAGAA
Source organism: Lepomis gibbosus (assembly GCA_029875015.1). Lineage (NCBI taxonomy): Eukaryota > Metazoa > Chordata > Actinopteri > Centrarchiformes > Centrarchidae > Lepomis > Lepomis gibbosus. Next base: position 41,074 of record JAPMOB010228738.1, on the reverse strand, counting down.
AACCACACACGCATACACACACATCACTGCACGCCATCTGTCCATCAGAACGAGATGTTAAGAGCGTTTTTGTTGATCGAAAAATTACTAAGAAATTATCATTAAAAAGGAAGGGTTGTTATACATGCTTCTGTTGTGATTATAGCAACAATTAGAAACTCTGCCACTGCACAGATGGACGGAATGTGTGATTCTTACGCGGTCCAGGTGACGGTGGTGGGCGCGGGGTTGGCGTTGGCCAGGCAAACGAGCGCAGCGTCTGAACGGCCAACGTACCAGTTGTTGTCGTAGCCCTCTATGGATACAGAGGGGGGGTCTGAAAGAGAGAGATAGAGTTGATAAGGACACTGTTTTCACATCAGTCATTCCTATCAATTAAATCAATGAAATTGAGATTCAAAAAGATGTTTGACATTATCTGGTTTGTTCAGAGTACCCAGTGCCACCCACAAGACAATGTATTGATGTGTTAATGTCCACTTTTTGTCATTTATTATGAGTCTAGGCATCATCTCGAAATGTAAGACCATTCCTGATTAAAAATAAGACTTTTAATTATATTGTAAGGCCTTAAGTTTTAAAAACCTTTAAACCTGTTTAAGGATCGGAAGATGTCCTTGACGTTTTCCCACTTTGCACTACAGTCCCCTCTAGCATGCAAGCTAACTAGCTCTGACACCAGCCATTTACTGGTTTCAGACAGGCAGTACAAGAGTATCTCTCTTTTCAGCAAGATCAACCTGCGTGGATCATAATGTCTGTCAACTGTTGCAGACTAGTAACAACGTTATATAAAGAATGTCACCGTTAGAATCACACTCACAAGCATCTTTTCATGACATGAAGGGGCTGTGTGTGCAGTGTACTGTAAGACTAGGTTAGAGGATTGATAGTAAACAGGATGAGAGTGCCTGCATGAATATCTGACATTTTGAGATGTTTTATTAATCTGTGTCAAACTGTTGCATCACAAACAAAGCCTCAATACATGCCGAAAAAGGGCTGGCGTGCCCTGTGTCTATATTGATGTGTGTAAGCTCTGGTATATCCTGAGTAAAAATGTCAAAAATGTGGAAGAGAAAATGCTACCTTAAAGAGCTTTTCCCCTGAAATCAAGGCACTCTTATACCAGGAGGATGAGAAAATCAGTTAGTGTCACTCTCGTAAGAGTCTTATGTTAAAGTGATGGCACACCAAAGCAATGATGTGTGTAGGAAGTTAAAACAGGCAGAACAGAAAAGAGCTTAGCTCTGTTTCCCTTCACATTTTCATGTTAAAAATCTAAAGACAGAGAGAGATAGAAAGAAAGAGAGAGACTGAAAAAAGAGGGAGACAAAGACAGGAGTGTGGGGAGAGGCCAAGACAGTGAGAGACAGAAGCAGTGGGACAGGAGGGCAAGTGTGAGGTGTGATGTGTGTGTTCCTCCTAGAGAGCGTTGACCTATAAAAGCTGATCTGAGGTACACAGCAGACAGGAGACATGATCCCTCACACCATCACTAAACTAACACATACACAGCGAGGAATGACAGTGTTTACGTGTGTGTGCTCTCGTATTTCTATCTTTGTGAGGACCAATTTTGAATTTCTGCTAGTCCTGCGCTTGATTAAGGGATGCTTTTAGTGTTAAACCTAGAATTAGATTTCAGGTAAGGGTTGGAGAGTAAGGAATGAGTGTCCTCAAAAGTACTGTATATAAGCACAACCATGTTGTGCTTATATACAGTACATGACAAGTTGACAGGTGAGATCCTTTAGCTTTATTTGTGTTCACATTTGACTTATGGTTATAGTTGTATACATACTGCATATACGCCCACGCACACAAATACTGCACAGATGCTAAAGCTGCTTACCATACATACTGAGATGCACAGTTGGTGTACCATATATGATTCTTAAAAGGTAATTTGACAGCTTGATGGGCAGGGATGACCCTGTGTTTGAGAGTGGGTGTCTAGCCAAGGGTCTTGGTTCATGTGGAAGAATTACTTGTGTTGGTTTATTAATATGTATTGCTCGTTATTTCTTGCAACAGCTTGACAGGCAGTTTGGTGATGTGCAGATTATAAAAGGAGACTGAACAAAGACAATCTGTTCCATCTTTGCAGTAAACGGCAGCGAGGTCACACAGTTGAGACAATGCTCAGCACATCCCTAAATCTCTGTAAAGCCATGCTGAACCTGTCTAATATTTTAATCCCATGTAAATTATAATGGAATTTAAGGGATTTGATGAAAGCAATTTGTGTGTGCACATTTATGTGTAAACGTGTGTTCTTGATTTTCTATACTCCTGAGGGCCAAAAGTCCTAAAAGAACACGAAAACGAAAACCGTCATGTGCCAACATTTTGTGCAATTTAGGAGAAACGGTGGTAAACACAAAGAGCCCGATTTACTAACATCCCGAATACTAAATTGGACTAAATTGCGTGTGCATTCTAAAATATCGCACATGCAATTTTAGTACCTGTTATGGGTGATTCTCTATGAACTATTGCGTAGATGACAACAGGAGCAAATACAATGGAGATGTATTTAAACGAGATGTAATGGAGATGTATTTTTACGCAGCAGCCGCTGCGTAAAAACCTAGATTTGTTTCATTCAGTGCGTCAGTATATGGAAATCGTCTGTACCTGCCCATCCAGCCTGAGATTGCACTAATTACTTTGGACAGCCCACTTGGAAAAACTGCTTTGGGAAACCCAAGCAGAAACAGATACAGTATGCTGGAATGAGGAAATGCTAGCAGAGCGTGCTTCATCCAGCCAGAGGGAACGACCACCGACCGTCCGCACCGTGCCCGGTTGCTGCGTGATCTCCTGTCCCTGGCCCTGTACGCCCCAATGCCCAATTCACTGTCCGATACTGCAGCTGGGGGCTTCCTGCACCGCCACGCAACTTTCTAAATTCTTCCATCTTACGGAGAAAAAAAGTCAGGTCGAAATGAAATTTGCTTTATTGGCATGAGTGTTAATACAACAGTATTGTCAAAGCTACAGGAAAATACAAAAAATATCTATTCATATAGTTCATCAAATATATAATTATTATCTAATTTGTTAATTTCTCTATGTTTTCTTTCATTACGGCTGTGTCTCCTTCTGGCAACTAACAGAAGCCATCTCTGCACAACACCTGGTGGTTTGCACCTTTCTTTTAAACGTATTAAATACAGATGCTGTTGCACTCACATGAAAGTGGGTTTCAGCTTGGTAGATCACATTGAGCGTAGAAAATAAATGTGTTTGCATGTTTCGACCCACACCGTCAGTAGATCAGCTTACGTTCTAATTTGTTGGTGATATCAAGTTTGCACACATTTTTACTCACGCAACCCTTTCGTAAATCAGGTCCAGAGACCTTAAAGGATGCTACAATTAATGTAGTGCACTGTATGGCTCTTGTACTGCTAATCAGCTAAGGCAATTTATTTAATAAAATGTATATTAATTATAGGCTACTTTATCAGTTAAAGCCCCCCTCCAGCCAGTTTTAACTGCCATTTTTTGGTGAACGTTCTTTCTCAAACAGAGAATGGGGGTGTGGTTAATAGTCGGACGTAACACATTACCATGACAACCTAAAACTGACCGGCTGGAGTGTTCACTAACGATATGCTGTCACTACACTGTTAAGTTTAGCACACTTTCCTGTCTGGCAGTAGCAGCTATTACTTACCCATGATAGAAACTAATTTGCGGGTATCAGCTCACACAGTCGATGGTCCTGTCACGCACTGCACGTGATAACACCCACTACATTTTATAGTGCGCTTACTTTACTGCGGGGTGCCCCCCGCCGATGCATTGGTAAAACGGCCGTCAGTAATATGCATGTTTATCGGTTTGATGCTCTGACTTAACGAGGCGTGACGGCATGACAGTTTTTTAATGAGGCATGACAGTGCGCCCGCGCAAGCTTGGAGAATGACATATGACTTTTGGAATTACTTTAGTCATACGTCACCACCCCGTTTTAACAACTAAGCAATTTTTGCAACTTTGAGCACAAAATTAAGCTATTTGTCAAAAAATATTTGGCGAACTATGTGGGTAATCAACATTGTATATAAGAAAGTGACTCAGAAAAATATGAAATATCATAGAAATGTCAAAATACACTGGAGGGGGGCTTTAATAGATTGGCAAATAGAGGTTTAAAATAACTTCAGCCAAGGCAAAGTTGGTTTTAAGCTCCTGTTCCCTCACAAAATTCACCTAGAGGGAAGTCCCAGCAGCTGAGTGTATAAAGGCCTGCATCCATAATAAATTAATTACTATTTAATTATTAAGTAGGTGAACACTGGGAGCAGAAATTTGTCTTCCATTATCATGTACATTCAAACGATGATCAGTCTCTCTACACTCGTTTACATCATGTTCTTTAACGTATTAGACTCCAATATACTCTGCAGGGCTGCTATACCCTATGTACACAGGCCTTCACACAGGTATTGCATTATAGACACACTGACTTTTACAGCAAATTAACAATACAGTTTATTGTATTCCTGTGTTAAACCCACAGTGTTTAAACTATACACAAGTGAAAATGTGTTTTCAGATGTTACAGCAAATAGACCAGATGTTGTTTTATTTAGATCATTAGAGAGGTAACTTGGAAGTGCTTTAGAAGGCAGCAATGTGGACAAAGTGCAGCATACAACATTAAAAAATCATCTTCTCATCATTGCAGTCTCACAGCTTGGATTTAAATGTGGACTGATTGTTTTTATGCTTGGCAATCTGTGTAATGTTTATAGATCGGTGGTGAAGTGTCTACAGGTAACTGCCAGAACAAAGGCCTAAAGGCTTTGGCAAGGCACTGATCTTTGTCTGAAGTTGTTGGCAGCTGGAACTTTCGATCAAGTGACTTGTTTGTATCCTTATTTGGTCCCATGACACATGATAGCTAAAGTATCCCCTGGGGTTATACATCATTTATCATTTATTTCCAAGAAGACATTCTTATGTGATATAAATATAATTATTAAAGTGAGTATGTCTTTCTTACACTCCACAGAGAGCTTGACAGGGTAAGCCCACGGCCGCTCCTGTGTCTTCTGGTCAACCATGCAAGTCACCTCCCTGCCATTATCTGCGGGCGTGGGAACCAGCCGATACTCGCTGCGTACGGTCACCGTGCCATCCGGTCCGTTCGTGGTGGTGGTTGTGTGGTTCCCTCCAACCGATGCAAGCCACTTGATGGTGGCTGCCGGTTTGCCGTCTGCTGCCTCGCACTGGGCCACCACAACCGACTTGGATCCAGCCTGGACGGTCAAAACTTTGGCTGAGTTCTTAGGCTTGGCTAGGGGCAGAGAATGAGAAGGTTAAGTGAGAAAAAGGGAAAAACACATAGGAACAGGGGACTAAAAGTCAGACAATGGGGACATAAATGAGGCAGGAGAATGAGAGGAATGAGATGACCGGCCAGTTTCGCAGAGCCAGCAACCCAGCTCTAGACAGCGATACTGACAACTCTCTTGCTACTACAGCTAAAATCACAACTACATATGTATTGGATTTGAATCAGAAACTCCACATTTAAGGCATTATGGAAAACGATAAAAGTTTTCAGAGAACTAAATAAGAAAACAACCTTGTTTTCAGCTCAATTATAATGTTGCTGTTTTTTACACCAACTAATGCTTTTAAAGTGAGCTTCATCATCACAATTGTTTTGTAGGCAGGACCCCAACTGAAGTGAAACATCAAACATACATTTAATGAGGCTTTCACATTACAACAGTGATAAGGAAAACATTGCTTTTCCTTCTTCCATCAATTTAGATTTGTTAAATCAAACTGGACTTGTTCTATAAATGGCAATGTTCCGTGAAAATGTCCTTCCTTTCTTAAAGGAAAAACGCAACCTCTGACACACAATCAATCAATCTGTAAATGTCAGTGAATTCCATTATTTTGTGATGTCAAGTGTTCAATTTACTTTTTTGTTATGTCCACTCTTCTTAAACATGTGTCATCTTGTGCTGCAGGGTGTGATTTAGTAAATTTCCCCTAAATGCCATTCCATCTTTTGGCTGTATGTGTTTAGAGACAGTAATAGACATATTGGAATTGAAAGATTTTACTTATCAAGAAAAAAAAAAATCAACCAATTATTGAAAACAGATTTATTTTGCTAGAGCATTGCCTGCTGTTTCATTGAGGCAACCTTCAGTGAAGAAATTGGTTTGTCTGTGGTGGATTTCTTTCTACTAAACATGTCAACAAAGTACTTCTTGCTTTTTGATTCAAAGAGCCTGATAAGTTTATGTTTCTATAATTTTTTTTAAAAGATGAAGCCAACATCTAATACACCTGGATTGCAAATATTTCAACATATTGCCATACTTTTAATTTGGATAATCAGTCACGATAATAGGAAAAATAGGCCACCCATCAACAAAATCAACCTACAAATGTTAAGTGTAACATCAGCTTTTATCTTAATTATATATTATTATATAATTATAGTATAATTTCAACAAACGTAAAAATTCTTCTGAAATAAATTGGTTACTCCAGTTTTAATTTCTTATCATTATTTCTTTGTCAGTTTATAGATTTAGTTATTAGCTGTTTAGCCAATTAAAACAGCTAAGCTCATTTTATCAGCTTTGCTATTTTAATTGGCTTCAAAGCTGGTCTCAAATCCAAATCCAGGTAGCATTAAAAAGATCTTAAGTCTTACATATAGTCTGAAATCTGATGTATCCTACGACAACAAGGCAGGAATAGACATGGATAGCTGAGATGAAGAGATGATGAGAGGAGAGAGTTCAGACATGAAGGAGATAAGCAAAAGAGAGGGGAGAAGACACAAACAGGAAGGACAACAGAGGACTTGAAACAGACAGAGAGAGGAACTGCCCATGCAGAAAGAAGGGGAGAGTAAAGCAGAGTGGCAGAAAGGGGTCTGAATTGATCTGCAGGCTTTAACAAGTCGGGAGTATCCCTGATGTGTTTCGTGACATTGCATCCAATTGAGCCAACTGCTACCCCCCACATCGGTCTGAGGCATTCTGAGTATGGTGTAATTAGATGGCAACAGAAAAGCCATGCTAATGGAGCTGAATAAACACTGCACCCCTCCCCCATGGTAGTATCAACAGGCTGAATGCAAGAGACTGACAGAGGGACAGGAAAAATGCATTACATAAATTTTCCAAACACCGTTAACTGCATGAGGTGTGTTTGATTTATGAAACCAAGCACTTAGAAAGCTTAAAAAGGTGAACACATTTCTGTAGAAGTCATATTCACCACATGCTTTCGTTTTAAGTATTCAAATAGCATTTTGATGAGTGTTTAGCCAAGGACTGCGTTTTTTTATAACAGACGTATTGCAGTCATAAACTCCCACTCACATTTGTAGATTACAATATGGAGATATTATTTGCACTCTAGAAACAATTAGACTTTAAAATTCTAAATTTCCATTTAGGGGCCATTTGCATGCCTTCCTTCAGAGAGACATTTGCAGTGAAACACTGTCCCTGTGGCCAGAACATATTTTCAAGATGGCAAGATGCTTGCCCTAACTTGAACCTGAAGATGGACTTACTTTTCACCTTGGCAGCAGTTACAGAACAAGACATGTGACTGGAAGATTGCCAATTTGAATCATAAACAAGCTGGGAGTATCTGCCAAGTGCGAAGATTTGTAACTGAGTGTGATGCCGGCTGTTGCTGAATTAAGGTGGTATTCATACAGGACAGCTGACATCTGTCATAGTCACAGACTTTGTGTTAAAACCAATCAGACACCCAGAAAGCAAATTAGTGAAGTTCAGTACTGACCCACATTAATACTTACATTTGGCCCACATTCTGCAATACAATAACAGTGATGAGGCTATTGCTGCTAACTGGCTACAAGGACACCAATTTAAACTTGATATTTTGCAGAACTGGGCCAGATCCCAGCCACAATGTAGCTTTTTCAAGACCCCAACTCTAAAGCAGATTACAAGTGGTGTGTTTCTCTTGGCCCAGTATCCAAATGCTGGACATATCTTGCATGCGGCTGGTTAGAGATGAGGCATTTTTGGACCAAAGCCTCCTTGCCATAGCCATAACTGAGCCATTTACTTCCTTAAATCAACCAAATTTAACCCAGAATCATCTCCTATCTGAGTTTGCTGTGTCTCTCTCTCTAAAATGTTTAAAGCAATCTGTACAAATTCTAGAGGCTGATGAAGTCCACATCATGTTTATGCTAAACTAAGAGCCTGTTACCATTGTCACTGTGAGCGTGTAAGCACTGTGATGTTAACATTTAGCTCAAATCACAGCTGTGCCTAATTACAGCCTCACAAAAGCTCCTATCATGGTCGTAGCAGTTAAGTCTTAATTGATCGATCTAAAGTCTAAAGTCTTAAGTGAGCTTTGACATGCTGCTTATTGACACTTTCATACACTGCCACAGCCTGTCAATGTCCTCCATCAACCCATCTCCCTATGTTTCGAAATTCATGCCAAACACGCTTCCCCAGACAAAAAAAGGAGGCAGAAATTGAACATGACCACTTTCTGAAGACATTAATTTGTTACCCTATACATGAACTCCATTGGTTCACGTGCAAAATGGAAACCATCTAAATCGTCCATACTGTCTACATAACCTATAATATGTCACTAGTGATAAACAAGGTTTTCAACATGAAGGATCACCAAATGATGTCTGGTAACAGTGAAACTGAGCCTGCAGAGCAGACATATTTGGCTTCAGTGGCATTGGCTGGCGGTATATATCAGTGTTTCCTCCCTCTCTAAACATGGATTTATTCACTGCTGTACCCTTAAAAATGAAGCCAAGTGACATATTTTTTTATTTTCCACTTTGCTGCATACATTAGCCAAAAATCAATAAAGGCTTCTGGATCTTGTTAAATTTTTGGAATTCATGTCTCACCAGCTGCCCAGGTTCGTAAACATCTTCTCTCAGCTTGACACACTGCTGCTGAATATTTCCTGACAATGTTGGGAAAAACATCTGTTTGGCTCTCTACATATTCCTCAACTGTTAACAATACATGAATATTCAAGGGACACAGGAATAGTTTATACTGCAATTATTCTGTTGTGTGTGTGTGTTGTTATGACAACCCATTATTGGGTGCTAGAATGTTGACAAAATGCATTAATTGAAGTTTGAGACTAATTTAAGCTAATTTAAGCTTCAGAACACAAGTGTCTAAAAAGAATAATTTACAAAGTCACAACTTACAAAAACTGAAAATTGAAAACATAATTTTGACTTCTAAACCCACCTCAGACTTCCCTCTGAATACAGATACAAAAAACACCTTGAGGTCTTGCAATTTAAGAATCTTTATGCTGCCGCATTTAACTACATGTTGACTGATTCAGCATTTCTATTTGACAGCAAATGTAAAAGCATTTTTCTTTTATTAAACTTACCCTTTGTATTATCAACAACTCAACAATTTAAAGTATGGGGATTCAACAAAGTTGTTGGTACACAGAAACATTTGTTATTGTTAGGTTGTTTTTTGTGGTATAAAGGTCCTCCTTAACTGAGGATGTCAGTAATACAATTCAATTAAATTAAGATATATATATTTTGGAGGGGGAAAAGCACCAATAAACATATTGGAAAATACTGGTTGTAAAAGGTCATCAGGGCTGGAAACTAAAATGCACCAAACACTGCCCTTGTAGGGACAATTGATTACTAACCTTTATTCATCTAGGGAAGGCCTTTTTTCTTACTCTTACATATTTGTTCACCTGGGAGCTGCCCGGGAAAACGATATTCTTACTGCTGTTGGTCTGAGCAGCTGACTGGAACTATCAGGGTCATAATGTTTTACTAAGGAGCCCCTGGACACCAGATGCTGAACAAAAGGCATACATGTTTTCCTATGTTCAGCAGGTGGAATCAATGGTTCCCTGGAAAGAATATATATAAAACAGGGGTTTTAATCATACAAACATTTTTAAATTGCAGAGCTGCCCCACAGGTAGAAAAGGTCTCATTAGCCGAGTTGAACAACAATAAAAACCTGTTATTCCCTTTTGCCAAAGTGGCAGTACTTACTTAATGTAAGACCATGACATCATACCTCTTCCCCTGCTATAATAAAGTATATTGTGGGACATATCAACCCCAAAGTTTGTAATTTGACCTCGTCTGTAAACCTCGTATTTGATCTCGTTTGTAAATGATTCATGGCATTTTTTTTGTATACACACACAAACACACACACACACACACACACACACACACCATCAAATGCTGGTTCATGTACATAATAATTGCATTTGTACTTAAGTGAAACAATATTGTGTTTTTTTAGATGGAGCTTAATACATGCTTGAAAAAAACATGAATATGACAGGACATGGCTTATGGCTAAACTGCATTTCAAAGAAGTGGCCACATTACTATTCTTCATTTTATTGTCTGCTTGTTGCCTTTTCATTGGGCTCCACTAAATTTACTTTGCCAGAACAAATAAATAAATTGGCTCCACCCATTAGGGTCAACTTCACCCTTGAGTCATTTATGGCTAATAAAAAGGTTTGCACATGCTGCACTCCAAATTGCCACTTATTCACTCTCAATCTGTGGACTCTAGCCAATGAACCTCCAGTCTGCAGTCCACTCCTCTAACCTCTGGACTCTCACTGTCTCCCTCTTCAAATTCCAAACATTGAGAACTATTTTTTTTAACTCTCAGGGTTTAAAACACAACAGGCTACTAATCCACCAGACTCTCCACCACCTGAAATTGTATTTCCATCCTGCTGGCTACACTATATCCAATAAGTTGCAGTATAATTGGCTACCATTCATTTTCAGTGGTCCCCATCTAAGATTATATGGTGTCATTCACTGCCAAGTGAGTGATTCTTTATTCACACCCCAATAAGTGGTAATAAGATTGGCTGGCGGTGGTGCTGTATCCAATAAGTTATAATACAATTGGCTGTCAGGATTATATATTCATACATAAATAAGTTGTGATATGATTTGGGTGCTGGTGATTCTATATCCAATAAGATGTAATATGATTGGCTGCTAGCAGTTGTAGATTCAATAAGCTTTAATGTGATTGGCTCATATGGATTCTATATCCAATAAGGCAAAATATGACTGTCTTCCTATGACTTTGAGACACTTCGTGGTTCGTCAGTATCTGTCGCGGAGAGCTCGGAAATGCTGTAACTCCAGACAAAAGGCGACTCAGTGAGCTTTCCAGCAGGTATTTCCCAGTCTCCCTTTGCTTTATGCCAGGAGCAGCAGTTTAGGAGGCTTAGCTCCCATTCATCTGCAAGAGCGCCAAAATATCTCACCGTGTTTTCTCTGCAATACAGCCAACTTTTGCATCTCCTGTGTGCTCTGTTCTGAAGCTTCCAGAGTGCATTTTTTATTATTGTGTGAAGGTTTACTTATGTGGAAAATATTACTGGCCCAGCTGGGGGAGCACAAAAGGAATTGTAAAACACGTTTTTTCATTAACCGTACTGGCTGCAACAACTTGGATAGCAGAGCTGGGATTTCTGTAACAACCTCAACCCCTTCCAAGGTGCATGGAGAAGGGAAAAGGTCAGACGAGGTTAAAACTCCAGCAACACAAGAGCAACATACTGTATTTCGGCTTGTGGCCTTCATCAGTCATGGATGACCATGATGAAGGTCCAATTCCTTACAACAAGTGTTGCTGCACCTCTAACAACTACTGAGGTACCGTAATTAATTTTAATTATTGCCTGCTTACAGTGTCTCCAGAGTGACTTAAAGGATAGTCTATGTGTAGTAGTTTAGTGTAACAGATAAGGAATCCCCAAACCCACATTTGAGGTGTGAGTCTGTCACTCACCACACTTCCTTCAGAAATGCAGCTTTCTTTCACATATTCCTTTGAGTGAACTGAGATCAAATAAATAAAATATTATGAAATTACACCCAATTCATACAGGAAAAAAGGAAAAAATGTAAAATGTCTCCCACATTTCATCCTGTCAAACAAAACTCATATGAAAAAAAGGAAAAAGCACCAGGCGGATTCCATTAAACTGCACAGAATGTGAATACAGTGTTTTAGTTCAAAGTGCATCCTCTTAGATCGTCCCTTGAGCCTGCCATTATGATAGGAGCTCTGAGTGTATGAGCTCTTTATTGTACAAGCACTGATGCTACAGGCCATATACTGTAAGCACAGTAAGTGAACTATCGTTATTTGAATTCAAGCATGAAGCCGCCTGTGTGCTGTTAACTGCGAGAGACACACCATGCATCTGATTCCTTTGTAAGCGGAGTGCAAACGGGAGGACATGTGGGTGGATGAATAACACCAGCTGTCTCTGATTATAAACAGGATACGTCAGCTGCTAACAGTAACAAAACATCCACTCAGTTTCAAAAATCAAAACAGTGAGGCAACTTTAAGCAGTTATCCAGATTTCACATTGTGGGTTGTATTTTCTAAATGGTTCAGCCTGTTGGTAATTGGGAATTAAACTATGCAGAGAAAAAAAGGTTAGCAGGTGTCTAAGTGTCTTACCTTATTCTGATTATCTCTCTCGCCCCCCCCCATTGTTTGCTTTGTTTTTTTATGTCCCCAAGCTTTCAACACAGCACAAATATCTGTATCGGTATATGAATTATAGAGGAGAGTGTCAGTGTTCTAATAATTTAAGAACCATTTTGACAGGAGAACAAGAATTCATACACAAAATATTTTTCACTTTCATTAACATTGTGATATAGACCAATTGTATAGCAAAATGAGCTGAATTTGTCGCTCATGTTTGTCGCTGTTTTATTTAAAGTGAATGGTGTGCCATGACAACACATACACCCAAACATAGCAGCTGCCACAATTATCACTTTTGAATCAAATGAAGCAGTTATGTATATTAAAGTAATCAAAGGCATGTGATTTTTCCGAATGAATCTGGAATTCCAGATTTTCCACCCTGTGTATGGAACATATGCACGAGAGACGATGAGGCTTCAGCTGGGAACAACCCTATTCTGACATACTGGAATTCAAATATATAGTCGACATATAGTAGTGGTTATTCTGGCAGATTTGCAGTCAATTATAAAAGATTGCACTAAAACAGGAAATATAATGTTACCATGGAGTCATTGAGTTAGCTGTGGGCTACAAATTGAGGCACATTTTACTTATATTCCTTTTTGATTATGGAAAATTTGAATCATTGCCGAATTAGTTATTAGCTGTTCCTGTTCGCAAAGTACCCATGGATTTGAAGACAAATATCAGTTGATTACTTATATATTATATACTTATATAGATATTTTTCTTGAGTTATAAGTAGCATCTTTTCCCTATGATTTCTGAATGGACTGATGGACGTCAAACATAAAGTGTAAGTTACACTGAATATAAAAATATATACATTATGTGTACATCTGTGTGTTCGAGTTGTGCCTGCATTATGAGTGCTAGAAGGAGAGCGATTTTTGATGCAGACTGATTTTAAAGCGCCATAACTGCCTTCGTGAGCTGTGTGTCAAATCACCAGGCCAGAGTACAGTAACTTACTACGTTGTTTTCAGGATATTGCATTGCACCTGTCTCTGTCACCTCACACATGTTCTTTGCTTCAAGTCTCTCCCTCTGCATCCCCCCTTCAAATCTCCTGCACCCCCTTGGGGAGGCCATCTCATAGTTTGAAAACCTCTTAATTTGTTACATACAGTAACTTGTTTAATTTTAATCTTCTCATCTTTTTATAATCCTGATACAATTTGTGCAGTGTGAGTCTATGTTGATGAGAACTGTATTTGATGCGAGGAAGTCATAATAGGAGTTTGATAAGCAGAATTCCTGAGAGAGAAATGTCAAGTGATTGTATGCAACTGCTACTGGGTACATTTACATGCACAAGAATTGTCTATGGCCAGATTATGCTAATCGTCTTTGACTGATTATCACAATAAGGGTCCTTATAAAGCAATGAATCCACTCATATGATCAAAACAATCCTAACTCTAATCTAATTTAAATGTTTAAGTGTTCAAATATTTCAAAAAGTTCAAGAGTTTGACCGTGATGATGCAATTGCGTACAAATATTATTGCATAATGACTATTATTGTCATTGAGGCAAAAGTCAACATCTGCAGAGCAACTGTTATAATAACTATATAATTACTTTCATTCTGAACAACTCACCAGGATAATACAATTTACGATACAATGTTGTGTGAGTAAGTCAACAAAAGCAACAAGAAAAAAATTACATCCCAGCAAAAGGGATGCTCGCCTGTCACCTCTGGGTCTCACTGTGCCGAATGACTAAAGTGATCCAGTGACCCAGCTATCAAATAAATCCACATTACCTCCAGATATTGTTTGAAAATAAATTACTACAGGCCATTTAAGTGAGCCTAATCTGCTCTTTGCATGTATACATCCATTTTCTAAATGTGTGTCAACATGGTAATTTCATCGACAACCATAATCACTTGTTGAAGATCACCTGGTCCAGGTTTTCTTTAATATAATAATAATTATAGTCATTTACTAAAACAAAGTAAAACTCAATAGTGAAACAAACTTAAAAATATGTTGGCTGATCCTGAGAGGGGTCTGGAATAAAGACTGCCTGCTGATCAAATCACATCAACACATTTGTCTAAATGAACAGTGTATTTATAATATAAAGTCTGATTTAGAATCTTTCTCCCCCATCTTCTTGTTTTCCATTCTGCAACTAACCAGGACATACCCTGAGAATACTCATCAAATGCATTAAATTGCTAATTCTTAAGCTTTTGGTCCGATGGGAACCTCTTTTATAGAAAGCAGCGATAAGCAGATGGCTGGGGAGTTTGCTTGTCAAGGCTGACGTAGCAGAACAGCTTTCGAAAGCCTGTTTGAAGCATGGTCCTCTTTTGCAGAAAAGTGAAAATACTTGTTGACCTTTTGGTGTTCTAGCCCTTTATGGTCCTTTTTCGATAAAAACCTGAAAAGCTAAATTCTATATCTGAAATATACAGCAGCTTTTTGTTTCTGTTTGAGAAACAAGGTATATGTAATTTTACATATTACATCTCTACTCACCAAGCATGATGAGGGCAGTTGTCCCTTGTTCGTTTCCAGAAGGGTAGGTGGCGTACTCGCAGGTATAACGGCCGGCATCAGACATTCTTAGGTTAGAAATCCTAATGGACGGGTTCTCCAGACTGTTGTGGAGGAAAACAACTCGGTCCTTGAAGGCCGCGTTGGGAAAGCTCTGTCCATAGGTAGGGTGGTATACAGCAATGTTGTCCCTTTGACCATCAATAGGTTCCCATATCCAAGACACCTGGTAAGAAGAGTTTGTGAAAACTAGTGGTTATTGTTTACTAAAAACAACCAATGGCAGTACAATTTCTTTATATAATAAAAAATACAGGGATTCAGGTGTGCAGAAATTTGACTTGCAAATGCAGGGGTTTTCAAAGACTGACACTGTGGGTCCCCCCTCATACAAAACTGAGACAACTGTGTCCTCCTTCCCGAAACAACCATAAAGCTTGAAGAGGAAACTTGAACAGGAAATATGACGTTGATACTGATTCAGTTACACTGTAGGCTATAACACGAGCCCTGTTTTTTAGCCTGTGTTTCTCTTCATTTTGGCAAATTGGCAGGGTTAAAAGTAGGGCTGGGCACGTTAATGCGTTATAATCGCATTAAAGCATTAATTAATTAATATAGACAATTATTTTATCTCACATTAACACAGTTTTTATTATTATTATTTTGAAAGTCCTTGCTCACTGGCTCTGAATACACATACAGTCAAACTGTGGGCCACAGGAGGGGTGGGATGTTTAACAGCCTGCAAATCACCCAACCAAACAAGCGGTGGAGGGAGGCTTCAGCAGACTACGCTGCATGCAGCATGTGGGAGAAGTAGATAAACAAAAGCAAGACAAGCGATCAGACGCCATAGTGAAGTGGATAGCTACACACTGCATACTGATATTGCATACTTAATATTGGGGAAGATGTCGATCTTAGGAACGTTCTTAAAATCACAACGTAGTCGGCTATGCCCTGCGGGGTTCCTCTTTGTTCCAGTGATCAGACAGTGAGATAAGCGCTCCGCAAGTAAAGGGCCGGCGCTCTATGGATAGTAACCATGGTAATAGCTTCTGTGCGCTACACAGCTGTAGTCTATTTAACTTAAAATGATATAGTCATATAGTTTTACAGGGCTGCTCTGCCATGTGAATTCCCTCCTGTTGATGTCCTATTTAGGAAACATTATAAGATTCTGGAAACTCACAAACAGCGAGGATCAGTCTTTCTACCAATGATTTGCGCTGTGCATCGCGTACAAAAGTTCAAGACAAAAACTTTGGCAGCGGGAGGGTGTGTGCGTGAGGTGACCACTTCACCTCACTCTAACAGGGACGCTTGCTACTGAACTGTTTCTGCTGCTCCCTGATAAAAGAAAGATGTATTTGCTGATACCTGTTCAGAAAAAAAACAAATTTATATGTAAACCTGTTGCTCAGAAGGTGCCTGTTAGTGGCTCTGGACTCTAACTTGTTTTAACAAACTCAATAAAAGGTAAATATCTTTTGGTTTTATATTTGATTTGATTACAATAACGTTTAAGTTGAGATTTTCAAGAAATATTTTATTGCTACTGTGTAAAGTGAATACTGCTGGTAAAAAGAACCTTATTTGTTTAAAGTGATTGCAAACATGTTGTTGCACTTTTGTGTATATAGCAGTACATTTAAATTAAAAGTGTGCAATACACTACTTTAGAATTCATTATTCAATTTTGCACACAATTATGTGATTAATCACAATTAATCGCAGAAAATCATGCAATTAATCACAATAAAAAATTGTAATTGTTGCCCAGGACTAGTTAAAAGCTTGCAGTGTAACTGTCTCTGTATTATTTATATGCTGAAGAAAACTTACAATCATTCACTAGCACCTTTATGGACATTTATTTGTAACGGACACTGGAGATAATGATATCCTTAGAAAGTGTAGTTTTTGTAAATTGTGGCAATCGGACTATGAGGGTTTTTAAAGTATGTTTATTGCCTCCACAAGCTGTGTGTCACAGCCAGTGCTTCAGGTCCGACTGATGACCGTGTTGGTTAAGTCGGAAAAATCAGGTGCCAAACTACAAAAACTAACTTTCCATCGTTTTCAGAACACCAGTATGCTCCGGTCCCTTTTATCTCACATTTAATAAACAGATGGTTTAATAATGCACAAAAATCCTATTTACAGAAATACACTGCAGCAGCAGTATATGTATATACATGCAGTACATTCACCATCATTTCTGACATTTACCTGAATAAATATTGGTATTTGTGCTCTTATATCTTAAAATCTTTAATAGTTTTTAAAATAGCAAAATGTCAAACTAAATTAAAGCTAAATAAGAAGCCAATAATATAATGCAGATGATATTAAAGGTTTCTTAGACTTGCAACCACTCTCTCAATGATCAGCCTTTTAAAAAAAACAAGAGAATCTGCCCTTGGAGGCTCTTACAGGCGTTTTTCTTTAGATTTGTGATATGTCAAAGTTATTGATAACTGTTTTGGCTGCATGAGACTACAGCAAGAAAGAGAATACTGTGATGTTATACCAAATTGATTTTGTTCTCTTCCGTTTTCAAAGTGACAGTGTTAAATACAAACTGCTGGCTAAAGTTCATCAATACACATTTAGCCAACATCTATTACATTTATGACACCTAGGGGAAAGGGAGAAATAAGGTAGAGAGGGTTGAAGGTTGAAAGAAGATGGAATGTAACCCTAATATCAGCACAAATTAGTGGATGAAGCTCCCTCGTTAGCTGTAGATTGTACAGATGTCAAACAGGGCAATTTAGCACGTCTGCAATTTCAGTTTTTATATGTGAACAAATTGCCTATTGATTCCATCCACAACTCAGAGGAGGACAGATCACACTAGGATCATACTGAACTAGCAAACAGCTCACAGGCTTTAGTCTACTTGGTGTCTTACAGTACATCAGAACAGCTCAGGTGGTGTCAAATAAGTTGTCACCCTGGGTTTGATAAAATTAATTGAGTTCCAAAAAGTCAAAAGTTCCATTTTTTTCCATGTGTGCTCAACTGTCTTAAACCATAGTTGCTCCAGAGGCATGCAACCTCTGACGTATTGTATATAGCAATTCAATTCAAGTTGTTTAGGATAAAAGAATCAGCTTGTGTGTAAATTGAAATGAGCTGTGTGTGAAAATTGAGATAGATGCTCAGTGTTCAGGTCACCTTAGGTTAGTCATTTGCCTCGTTCCCATATTTGTGTAAAGCTAAGCTAAACTCGTCCCGTGTTAACTCTGAAATGAATGCAAATAAACGACAATGATACTGATGCTAGATGTTTCCCCATTCTGTTCATCTAACCTCCAGAAGGCTACAAAGGTCAGTGTGCTTCGAACTAAGTCAGATTGTCAACAGCCACATTGTAATTTTCCAAAACAGACAATCCCACAAGCAGTTGACTGACCAGCTGAGTGGATGTGAGAAAGTATGCAGGCTGAGAGCTCTTAAGCTCGCTTTTTTCATTCTGGATATGATTACTCTGTCAATTTCTGAGTGTACAAACAAGTGCAACACAATGAATGCCTCTGACTGTCTGAAAATGTGCGACATCACCCCATTTTAAATCATACCTGGCCCCAACCATTTTCCCCCTGCATCCATGCTTATGCTAAGCAAAACTGAACACTTCCATGAGCTACCTCACCTGCATACAGTCACCAAGCCCACATACAGCTGGACAGTAACTCCAATATGTACATTAACTGCTCGTTAAGCAACAATTATCATGTTTCCATTGAAATTTAGTGCTATTTTAACCAAATTTCCTGAAATTCGGCAAAAGAAATTAGAAATTACTGACACTTTTCATATTACATCTACTTTTACATGAATATTAGAAGTTGCATATTGATATAAAAAGTTGGTGGCACTAATTCTCCAGTTGGGTGGCATTAAACTAATGTAGCAGACCTTTAAATCACATGCTTTATTTACGTCATGATTTATTTGAAGTATGTTTTTAACAAACTCACCAGTTTCATTCTTAAGGTGTCTGGAAACTCACTTATTGACTTGTTTTCTGTTTCCAAAATGTGCACATACAGAGTGTGAATAAGACCCATTTAGGACTTAGTTGCACCTCGTGTAGCTGTTTCTGTCATGGGGGACAGATCACAGAACATTTGACCTTCAAATAAACCAGTCGTCTAATTACATCTCTATACATCTTTAAATTTACTCCATTAGGTATAACTACCTTGTCAATCTTATTTGCAGTTTCAGTGCTTCCAAAGCTACTAAAAACACAAAGCTTTGTTCCATCTTCCTACCTGTGTGAGTTTGGTTCGGCCTCCTCCATCGATGAATTGGCAGCGCAGATCAACAGACTCTGTGGGAAACGCCTCCAGCTCCTCCTCAACACGCACTTTCTGAGTGCTGATACCTGGAGACAGGCAAAAAGGAGACAAAGAGGGAGATTTTGCATCATCCACAAAACCAGTATTGTTTTAATAACTTATTTGTCTTGACTTGAACTAAGAGAGTGAAGATAGAGAGAGAGAGACTACTCTGTTAACAATGGAGTAGTAGTAGTAATATTTAAATAAAATGTCTGAGATTGATGTTTTTCGCTCCCACTCATTTTGTTTTTGTCAGAACAATTTAAAACAAGGTTATAGAGAAACATAACAGAAAAGAAAATAGGAAGAATTAAGAAGGAGACAGAGAAAGCAAAAAGAAACATTTAAGCTCATTCAAGAGAAAGAAAAAAATGAATTATGAGCCTTTGATATCAAGCCTCAGGCAGAGTCTTAGCGAACTTCTTTCAGTTAGGCGCTCCTCATTACAGTAAAGCTCGTCTACCAGGAGGCATCGCTAGGGGGCGAGCCTTTAGGACGCCACAGCAGCTTGAGTAGCGCTTCTCTAATCTGTTTAAAATTCAGTGGAAGGCACCTGTAACTCTTTGCTTGAGCACTGAAAAACAGCACTGAGAGAGCAGGGCCAGTCAGCCAGGCCAGCACAGGTTCACCAAAAACAAGCCGGGAGAGCTGCCCCATCCGTTAAAACTTAAACAGAGATGAAAGGATGATGGTTAGAGCTCAGCACTGTCTCAACACCGTGCAGTACTTGCTGACCTGCAGGCTGTCTCAGAATACTGAGTTGAAATTGGACGATTGGAATTACTTTTCTTAACATTCGTCTCCTATTGTGTGATCATCTGACTCAACTGTTGCAAGACTTCTTTTGAACCCATACTTTCTCATTTTACCTCTTTGTAAAATAAATGTCACTGTGTGGCTATGATACCCTATTTTCCCCCCAAAAATGAATCAGTGTTGCTACCAATTCTGTCAGGTCTCTGCATTCAAATACACTCCACAGGAAAGCTAGACTTCCACCAAAATTCAGATGGATTTGACAAATAAAACTGATGTAGCAGAAAGTGCATTTGAGGCTTTCTACTGAAATGCAGACTAGTTTGCAATTTAGAACAGCAGGAAATCCTGAGCAGTACACATTCTGTTCAACAACAACATTACAAAAGCACACCTAGATCCTGACTGGTTTTAAAGTGCATGTTAGCCATGTCTTGTTGTGCACCACCTTGTGAAAAATGTGTTCATTAAAAGCACTTCAGCGCCTGACATGAATTGTCCCTGCCTCTCAGCAATGGCTTTTTATTTGGATTAGTTGTCAACAAGCAGCTCTCAACCAGTGAGACAAATTATTGCAATTGTGCCTTGGTAAAAATTATATACACTAAGCCAACAAAATACACTTGCTGTATTAAATTTCTTGAAATTAAAGAACTTTAATGAACTTGTAATCCTTGTAATCATGAGACAGAGAAAGACAGAGAGAAAATGACTCAAACTGAATGAGAGAGAAAGACAAAAAGAGGAAAGAGCAGAGAGAGCAAAACAGGGAATTTGTAATCCTTTATTAATGCATTCTAGTCCAAGGGCAGCAACACAATATGTTTGGCAGCTTCCATATACGGTCTTCGGAGGCTGCAAGTGGCATTTTGAAAATCTTCAATTGTTCATGCATTGGAAACAAGTCAGTTTGCCACAATGAGACTCATCACCACCTCTGGATGCTCATTTTAGTCACTGATGCTTTGCTTTTATTTTCTCGATCCAAGCCCTGCTCTTTAAACTGCTCTCTGCCTGGCACCCATGCAGTGATCCAGACCCCTTCCATGAACCCCCTGCTGACCCGGTACAAATCCTACCAAGGTCTTTTCTTCTCCACCTCCCCGTCGGTCTCTGCCCTCTTAGCCAGCCTCTGCGGCTGTTAAGATAAAATTCTTGCGGGGAGCAGGCCTCTTACTCTCTCCACAAGAAAAGGGGATAAGCACTCGCTAACTGTTAGCTAGCCCCGGGTGGTTCAACTGAAAAAGCCTCTTAGTGTGCGAGGGATTGATTAGGACAATATGTTACATGCCACAGCATGGAGGTGAATGGACTGGCTGGGATTTAGCCTGCAAATCAGCTGTAAAACGCATTCACACTAACGTGTGTGTGTGCTGTAAAGACTGTTGGGTTGTTTTAGATTTATAGCATACATACATCCACATGTCACCTCATGTGAGCAGAACTGTAAAGGTCTTTATGCTAAACGGGGTGTGTGTACGCACATGTGTGATTGCTGTACATCTGAGTGTGTGTCCATAAATCAGAGCATCTTGTTGTAATGTGTGTGCATGTGAGACAAACTCATTTTACCACAGTCTCTACCCCGAGGGAGACAATGGGCTGTCAAACCAGTTATCCATTCCCACTCTAAGACAGAGGCACATACACATACATACACAGACATGCAAAACACATAAATGGGGACTACGGCTGTCAGATGAGTTTTTCCACGGCCTGAATCAACAAGAATATCAGCAATGAGCCAAGAGTTCATCTCCGTTATTTGCTTCTCCTTCCATCGTATTCTTCTTCTCCTTTCTCTTTTCTTCTCTCATGCACAAACACAGAATCATTTCCCCTAATTAAACACATCAACACACAACTATTCATGCTGCCTTGCAAAAACACACCCACCAGACCGTCTCACCAAAGCCATGAATCACATGAACTTTTGGGTTATTCATAGTGGTCAATGAAATCTCGTCTGTGACGCAGGGGAAAATAATAAAAACAGAACCAGAGGGAAAGAGAGAGGAAGAAGGGATGATGGAGACAGAAAAATGAGGTAGTTAGAGACTAAAAGAGCTAACTACTAAAAGAAAAGTCAGTATGAGTGAAAATGACACTGTAAAATGGCTGAAGAGATAAAAGAAGATGGAAGAAAATGTATAGGGAAGGACAAATGCAACAGAACAAAAGAGTTACACAGAAACAAGGTTTTAAAAAAAAGTAAAGTGACTGAAGGTGATGGAGCTGCAGGGGGAGACTGGAGGAGGGAATACAGAAGAATGACTAAAATCCAGAGAAAGTGGAGAAGAATAAAAGAAGCCCAAATAGTAGGGGAAGCTTGAAAATGGCCAAAATAAGATATAAGGAGAAAAAGGTGAAACACTAAAAGAGTGAAAGGAAGGAAGCAGAGAGCATGAGATCACATCAGAAATGATTCATTTCCTCAAAGCCTGACTCCAAAAAGCCCTATGGAGACAGAGCTGACTGGCTCAGAGAGACGAGATGAGCAAAAGGATGAGGATGAAGAAAGTTTCTCTTCTTATAGTTCTGACAGACCTACCAGACCACCTTGCTTGCAAAAATGTTGTGGGCGTTTTGCTGGCTGTATTTTAGGGTCAAGTATCTCAGCTAATACTTTGTTGCTGTTAAACCTAATACTCACATATATGTGTTTTAAACTTCATCTGATTTTGCACAAATATAGATAATTATATTTATGTCTGGAGAACATAATCTGGAATGTATGCTTTTCATCTAGTATGCAGGTATTTATACAGTATTTATTTGTGAGAACATATTGAAGTATCTCTGTACAGTTCATCCTTTTTAATAATTTATACAGAAATTTCCAAATCGGTTTAATGTTCTCACGCAATAAAAACTTGTCCTCTTTCATTCTGCAAGTGGGAGACACTGCTCAACAAAGGTTTCAGTAATCAAGGCATCTCTGAAATTAAATAGATAAATGGGAGAAGATTAAAAAGAGCAGCTGATTATGCTTAAGATTAGGCAAATTTAATTAAGTAAGAAAAATAGATGGTGAAAGTACAGAATATTTACACTGTCAATGGAATTGTAATAATTTGATTCTTTTATTTTTTCATCCCCATTTTTCAATATTCAAAATAAATTCAGATACAAAGATTTATTTGTCTTTTTGTCATTAATGTCTTTCTTTACTTTATGCAGATACAGAAGGCACATAAAATGCAGTTCTTTCTTCTTTTAAGAAACTATGGAACTACAACCAAAGTTAATTTATAAGACAATATTAATACCATTATTCCAGTTGTGTATTTTTCCCAACTTTACTGAAGCGCACACTTTCTTGATCGTTACCCTTATCATTTCAGAGCCTTCCATTATTTGCTCACAACCCCAATGATCATGCAGTTTATTCTACTTTTGTACTCAGTGGAAGTCACTGTGGATTGGAGCATCAGCTAAACGTAAATGGAAAGTCAAGATGGGACGCGGTTAAATAAATGGCCACACTCTGCTTCCCTTCCAATGCACCGGAGACATGAATCACAGTTAATTGACATTTAGAGGCTTGTGGCATTTGCCTGTTTATGCGGAGCTTCACCATGTAGACAGGCATGCAGCGTAAGCGTGAGGAATATGCTGATGGGGTGCACACTCATCCCCATTAACATCCAAATCACATACTTATAGAGGCCAGTGAACCACAGCTGTTTTGTTTTGGGTTTGTTTGTCAGCCTGTCATGATGTCAGTTATGTCAGTGTTTATCTGGGTGATTGCCAACAGCTGTCAAACGTTAAAATAGAAAGAATTAACACATTTGAAAAGCTGGAGGTGCTGCATGGATTTTTACTTTAACATAAATTTGGATTCATCATACACTGCTGTTTATATATCTTCTCAGTATATTATTATTTCTGACACTGTTAATTATTGTGCAGAAATTAGACCAGATGAAGATCATATGATAGGTAGCCTCTGTGTCATGGCAGTGTTATTATTAGTGTTTGTCTCTGTTAAAGTTCTTAATTGGATACATTTCTTGTTGAATACGATAACAGGTGGTGGAGAGGTTAATTACATTCAATTGCATGTGACGAGGTAACCAATTAATGACAGACATTTTCCACAAAAGTAATATTCGTATTTTGACACAAGATATCTTGCGTGTCTCTTAATTAATGCTTGGTCACTCATCACACTTGTCTCTTCAATAGAAACAAGTGCTGATGGCCTGACAGCTTTTTTAGAATTATGGATATTTTATACTTTGACACAGGGAATTACAGCTTGTCTCATTGTGACCAAACCAAGCACACAGAGCATTGACCAGCCTGACCTACACAGGCAGGCACATATAGGCATGTAAGCATATTATACTTTAAATGTTGTAATGCTAACAAAAACTGTGGGTTACCTCTCCACTTCACTTCTTCATATTATGTTCGCAAGATCTCTCCTCCATTGAATAGTTGAGAATGTAAAGTAATATATTAAAAAACTGGCAGTGTTATCGCATTGATGCACGTAACATAGACTTTAAACATAACTAAATGTTCACACTCTGTAGCCTTGAAATAGAAAATGCTGGTCTTAAATGACTCATCCATGTAGAGACAAAATTGGCCATTTAAGATCTATTCATTTCGGAATAAAGCAACATATGTCTCAGCAGAACCTGCAGGTATACAGGGTTAACTGTGTGATAAAATCATTTAATAATTCCACTGTCCTCCAGCTTTTGTCGCTCAAGTATAAACACACAGTCTGAGGTGAAACATACCATCTTTTGTTGAGAGACAGGTGTCGAGGGTATTAAGCAATCAAGCACAAATTACGCTTAAGGTCACTAATATAACTGTGCTGCTAACAAGGGATAGAAGAGGTGTGAAAGATTCATGTAGTGAAAATTACGATGACTTATTTGGTTATGTGTAGCTTGTGGCACCAATGTTTGTGAAGAATTTCAATCTGAGGACAAATACATTTTCACATGAAGTAGCTGTAGAAGGAGGATGGATGGGAGGACATCGGTGACAGATACCAGTCTAAATAACTATGAGAAATCAGAGATTAATGTTAGACCAGTGTAAGTCTGAAACCAACAGTCAAAATGACTGATGAATGTAGGCAACACCAACATAATTCATGTTGTCTTTTCATATTTTATGTGTTAAGCACACTTTGCTTTGAAGTGCACTTCCAGGATCCTATGTAGGCAGTTGTGAGATAGGTTGTCCCTAGACATCTTGTTGCTAAAGCTTAAACCGGCAATACATTATTATTTCACTTGAGGGCATAAGAAACAAGCCGTGAACACAAAACCGACAGTGATACAGAAACTTCGTTGGCTATTTTTCACATCCAGCGGATACGGAGAAACATTAGCATTCATTTGGTGCAAGTCCAATGTTCACTCTCCTTTTATCTCCACCAATTCCTTGGAAAAATATATGTCTCTTTAGATGTTAAAGGTTACACAATGTCCACCAGCTAGTTGCTAGTTTTGCCTGTCTGATAGCGTAAAATCGCTTAGAACTGTCTGTTGTGGCCGTAAACATGGCTGATGAACCAAAAAAGTGAAGTTACAGGCTATAAAACCAAAACAATTAACTTAAAGACCATAAAATTGTTCATCACTACCAACAACACCCTTCACACATGTAGCGTGATCCACTGTTCATGTAAAAATATTGTTTTTACTTTCTAGGGGGAGCCCTTTCCTACAAAAAAGCTGTTAAGCCATTGATCAAATTATTATTCTATATGGTTAATACTTGGAGTCGTGAGTAAATCATGACTGTTAAAAGGCCTACAGTATGTGATATCAATCACTGTGGGCCTTGATATATTTCACACGGAGCACAATCATTAAGCAGGTCAACACCCATTAAAATCTAACACTCATGACATTCACACATGGAAAACCCCTGATATAATTCTTCAGATGTGACATGGAAGAGAATGGAAGAGGCAGAGGTGGGCTGGCGTTGAGTGACTGTCTCATCCACAACACACTGGGGAGCTGAATTACCGGTAATTGGCATTTGACAGCTCATAATCATGGCATTTTGTGTTGGCTTTTTAGTAACAGGACACTGATCAACAATGTGGTGTAGGGAAAGGAAAGAGGAGATTAGTTGTCACAAGGACAGCCTTGGGTTCACACACACACTTTTACCATTAGCTGGCAGTCAATAGGTCCATGTGTGTGTGTGCGTGTGCGTGTGAGAGGATTTGTTACCATAAAGATGCTAATACAGCTGAAATTAATTCCAAAATGAGATATCCACGGTTTGAAAAATTCAACAGAGGTTGTTGAAAAGCAGAGCATGCTGAATCATTCTCTTCACATATTGGATCTCAATTCATCAATGTCCATATAATTTCGGCACAAAATTTAAGCTAATGATATTAGTATTTGAAGGATAGTAGAAGACTCCATAGAGGTGGCTGCTCTATTATATTAAGGGATTTGGAATGAGCAGAAAATGACTGGTTTTGTTCAACGAAAGTAGCCTCAATAAGTTGAGACCAAGGGTGGCATTGATGTTTGTTATGTACTGAAACATTCACATTCTAAATAAGAAATGGTTTATACTGTTATAAAATGACTGTCAGCATCAAATGAAAGCACAACAAGTCTCTAATTATTAGTTTAAGTCCTTTCTTTTGAATATTTCAGACTCAGCTATATATTGAGCTACATAACACTTAAAGTAAAACAGATTTGTTTCATGGTTGAAAAGAATATCCTGCCCAAATACAATGTGTATTCTTTGCATTGAGTGTAGAAAAAAAATCGAAACATTTTCACATTACTGCAGGACTTGTTGTCTTGCACACATCAGTGACCTCGAATTAACTCTAATTGGCACTGAAAGCTTGTGGTCTTTGCCTGATTAGATGTGGCTCTTACAGCATATGTGATGAAAGTGCATGGTGTCATTTGGAGCAATTTAAATGGAAAAAGTTTGTCACAGCTGGAAGCATCCCCAACAATGTCTGCAAATATGTAACTATGGCTTTGTTGATAGATGCTCTGTAATTAGCTCCCCGATGTGACTTTAAACTGCCTTCTCTCCGCTGCCCCTGACTTTTACAAGTAGAAAGAGATTTTAGAATGTAACAGTGAAAAGAGAAAACAGACCACCAGGCACATCCCATGTGATAATGCAGGTCCCTGAAATGTATTTACAAAAAGTAACTTTTTGATTTTCTTTGCAAGGTAAGATATTTAAAATAAGGGGGAACAATGTTTCTGACTTTGTAAAAAACACAAATTCACTCACATTATGCTTCAAGACGTCTTCAGTCACAACGAAATATTAATTTTTTTGCTCCGTTAGTCAGGGTGTCTTTAAGATCTTGAAACGCACGAGGTACAGCAGAATAATGTCAATGACTATTTGAATCTTCCGGGAGGAGCCGAGCTTCCCCATAGTTTGCACTCTGCCTAAAATCTCGACCATCAGATTTACACAACAGAAATGCTAATTTCATGTTAATTTCAGCGCCTCGGATAAAGTGCAGCTCACCACCGCTTCAGGTGGAGCAGAGAGGGGACAGACACAGAACTACATCTTATTCTCCCACTGTTGACCGTTTGTGTAGCAGATAAACTGACTAGACACTGACGGACAACAGTGGTCAGTTATATTATGGTTTGATCAAAATTATTGCTGGGGACAATTCAGTAGCCCCCCTCCCTCTCCCTCTCCCTTGCGCATAATGTTAGTTAAGCGAAGTGAATTTTCAATTTGCTGTCTTTTGTTCTTTGATCTTTGTTTATAAAAATCCTTCTGAGATCCAGGGCTTTTCAAAAATCATCCGTTAGTGTATTTTACTTCCTAATATGGGACAAAGCATAGAAAGGGAGAATTTAAATATATATATTAATTGGATATGAGTTAGTATAGCTTTACTTTTATGCAGTTTTATGGGGAATAGAGGATTTTTTTCCAGATCTGTAATGGTTTAATTTAAAATCTCAATATACTATGTACTACTGGTGAACAATGAGGTGGCCAATAAAGAATTTTCAATTTAAAATATTATTTTTTTAATTTTCAGTGAATAGAAGTAATACAGTTGTTATAATTGTTGGCACTTTTAGAAATGTATGTGTGATTGACTGAGCCACAAAAGAAAAAACAAGTAACTTTTAATTTTGTAACGTTAATGGGCAGCTGACAGGTCAGAAAATTGGCATGTTTACACTGTGGGTGGCTTTTCAGTGTTACCATGTTGTCAGCTGACAACCCATTAACTCCAGTTATGGTGATTTCATGATTTTTTTTATTTTTTCCGAATTGAATAGGGGCTCCATAAGCCTCTGTGGGCAGAGAAAATGATAACGCCTGTGGGCTTATGAAACCCTTTCAAAATCCTTCTCCATTATTTCCAAAATGCACAGTGGACTATCTCACAAGAAGTCTGGGTTATTCATTTCAGAAAAGTTGGCATTTTGCAGATGCAAGGCGTTCACTCACCCCCTTGATTAGGGCATTAATACAATTCTATAATTGCAGTATTTGTGTGTGTGTGCGCGTGAGTGAGTGAGTGAGTGAGTGAGTGAGTGAGTGAGTGAGTGAGTGAGTGAGTGAGTGAGTGAGTATGTGTGTGTCTGAGTGTATGAGAGAGATTACAATAAGCGTGAGAGCTGTCTCACAAGTAATTGGTATTTGACATTCAATTACAACTGCTGTATATAGTGATCTTTAATCAGTTTTTTATTGTCCTTTTGATGATAGATGAAGCAGGAATTTTCCATTCACACCAGCACCTTTGCACCATGAAGAGGCTGACAAGGTTCATGATACTCCACACAAAAGCCATTGTTATCATAATGAATAGGTGGTAGATATGCAATTTAGTTACACTGTACAAATTGTAGGGCACCTTGGTGTAGATAGCATTCAACTGCCATCTGCTCAGATATGTCATCCATGCATCTCTGATAAAAATTCACCTGAAAGCTAAAACATACAGCAGGCAATCCAAGTATGAGATCTGCTGCCCCTGTTTTTTGCATGTGCACGATGAATCGTGTGGTGTAAAAGAGGGTGTCCTCATGCACCTACTGAACAGGCCACAAAAGTTTACACTGCTGTTTCATAGGAAAATGCATTGTTGCAGGTAGCAACTTCAGATCTGACCTCTACCACATTTGTACAAACAGATTTGTTAGCACAGAATAAATGTCATTGGAGTCATGCACAATATAGAGACAGTCTGCCTCTATCCACAGGGGGAAATCATCATATATCATATGAGTGATTATATCACTCTTTATTTCTGTCACAGTACTAATCATATTTATACATTTATACATTTATACATATACTTTTACTAAGTTGGCCGATGATTTTATCCAAAGTGACTTACAGGAACAACATACAAGCATCAGCAAACTGGGAGATCTACAAGTGCCATATAAAATGTTGTATGCGCTAATAGCAAACCTCACAAAAGAAAGAGGTTTAGGATAAGAATGCAAAAGGGTTCTTTCATGGTGCACATTTTCTCATATTTTTCACTCACTCATGGGATGTTCATCATTGGATCTATCCTAGTTCTTAGTTTGTACTCCATGAATACCATTATAGCTTTAACTAAATTATAAACTTTCAAAATGCAAGTGTCTTTATCTTTTTTCTCAACCTAGCATACACAGACTATCAAAGCCTTTTGAGGTTTAATTTGTAAGAGCTAAACCTGAATTCAAAGGCAATTAAAACAATCACTGCACAACAGCTGTGTATTTCAGTGCTGTTGTTTAGTAGCACGTCAAAAAAACAGAGAAAATCTTAAAACAACACTGGCTGCATCCCAGTGAGGTATTGTCATGACACACCTAACATGACACATGATGTTCCACAACACTTTCCAGAGTCTTTTGGTCTTAAAGCCGACAGTATACTGTGGAGGCTAGAAGAGTGAGGTCCTGGCTGAAAAATTGCTGGTTTGAGTCCAGGGGCCGTATTTCAAAAAGTAGGATTACAGAGTTGACTGAATATCTTTGATGAGTAAAACCCGGAACACCCTTCAAAGCTGGAAACTTGGTCTGAAGTAAAAAGGGAGCTGTTCTGGGTATTATATGGTGTCCAGATAACTTTGTAATCCTGCTTAGTGAGGAGGCTAGACACCATGAAAATGTCTGAAAGTGAACAAGAGATGTTCCTTCTACCTTTAACAAATATTGCAGAGGTGCCCTTGAGCAAGGTATTCAACCCTTAAAGCTGCTCTGTGGCTTACTGTGGATTTTGTTCACAGGTACTGAATATCTGAGACTGTATAAATATGGACACAGGATGGTGCTGAAAGAGGATATTTATACTATCTTCCCTGGATAAAGTAAAAAACAAAATATCAGCTCTGTGTGTTTGCACAAGTTTTCTTAGGGGTTCTTCTGGCATAATACACCAAGAGACATGCCTTAGTGTATAATTTAAAAACAAAAGCCTTTCCACTGCGGGCTGCGTTTACACATTAAATAACAAGAACACCAATAGCAATGTTGAGGTAAAGAACACCAGGTTCAGAATCTCAGGTCTCTGTTTTCAAAAGCCCACCTTTGCTGCTCGGGCTCTAAGCTTCTCCTGTACAGAATACAAACAAAAACAAATACATGCACTTTTGAAAGGCAATGACACCCTGTAGCAACAGGATGGGGGGAAAACATATTTCAGAGCAGACCAATGGAGCAACTGTACAGAGTTCACTTAAAGAAGATCGACTGTGCTTCTTTTCAGGAAGGATAAAAGGTTAAAAGATGGGAGAAAGCAGAATGTGACAGTCCATATGCTGTGCTGCATCAAATGATACATCTCTTTCATAACTTTACAAAACAAAGGCTCCACACCACGTGTGTCAATGGCTTTTGTTCCATGCTTCCTTTCATGTGTAGGCTTCTCTTTTCATGCAACTGCCTTGTTGATCAAGGCCGCACGACTCTCCTCGAGTTCCATTGAAGAGTTTGCCTTCCCTATCTGATGTGTTTCCCTTGCTCAATACACTCGCATTCTGCTGCACAGATCAAAGGCCAGCAAGGAATTCATCAAAAGGAATTATTCAAAAAAAGAAAGAGGAGAAGGGGATCAAGATATAAGAGATGTAGCTCTGAACAAATTAGATGGTTATCCAATATTGGTAGAAAGGACAAGCAAAGGCAAAGAGGGCACAATGAGCGTAAAATTGGGAGGGAATATTCAGAATTCAGAAAAGGATGATCTTATATTATTTGTTGTTGTTTGTGGAATCAAGGAATGTACAGTAGTGACACTATGGGTCAGAGATGTATAGATTACACACATCACTGCATGATATCGATAAACTGGTCCAGAAACCACTGAAAGAACTACAGTCTTTGACCTTAAATGTCCACATGTTCTATCCTTCTTGAAAATTAAGTTTATTGGCTGATTTTACAGTAACAACAACAACTGCCCTGTTAAGGTTTACGCAGATTGACATTGGAAACTAAAAGCCAAACTAAAATCATGACTTGAAAACCCTGCGGGATGATTATCCAGTCAAAGAACACTGAGTCCATTCTGTTCTGTCCTTGTGGAACGTTTTTATTCCCAATTATCATAGAGATTGGAAACTCTGGAAAGTCTGCCCAGAAAAGCATCCTTAGAGACAATTTGTTGACAACCTGTTATCAATCACACTTCTGTTCATTAACCTCACTTTGTACTGTAGACTATAGCACAGTTTGAGTGTGACCTGTTACGCACAACATCTTCTGCAAAGTCATCATACAATGCATCATTGGTTTCTAAATAAACTTTTGGAATCTTTATCCACAATTTGTCTTTGAAACTAAGGACTCAAGGGTGCAGCAACAATTTTCAGCATTTTAGTAGCTAGGCTCACAGTGTTGGAAAGTTTTTAACTGACTATTGATTAGTGCTGCAACTAATAATTACTTTTTTGATTGATCAATAAATTGTTTAGGCCAGTGGTTCTCAACCTTTTTCTGTCATTCGACTGAAATAAAAGAAATGATTCAGGTCATTATGATAGCTTCAACAAGTGTTTTTTTCCTAAATAAATTATGTTCATTCAACTTTCTTGCACTCCATATTTTTTCTCCTAGTCATCCACACTTCCCCTGTAGTGACTCTATGAGGTTTTACAAGGGGGACCTGCTCCCCAGTTTGAGAACTACTGGTTTAGTTAATAAAATGCAAAACATAGATGCCCATCACAAGTTCTCAGAGCCTAAGGTGACATATTCATATTGCCTGTGTCGGTTGCCCAACAGCCCAAAAACTCTTTGTTGTATAAAACAGAAAAAAATGTAAATCCTCACATTGAGAAGCTGGTTGTGCTATTTTAGCTCAATACATGAATTGAACAATTTTTAGATAATCAAAATTGTGGACTACTTTTCTGTCAGTCAACTAATTGATTTGTTTAGTAATTGATTCACTGTTAATACAGATACTGGCATGCAGCCCTGCTTGTTTTTGTATTTCCAGTTCTTGCCTGGCTGCTCTTGGCACAGGGGTCCTTACCCTTATCTACTAGCAATTACCAGGATCTATTTTTCTGGTCCCTATTTTTGATCAGGCCGCTAGCCCTTGACTAGCTGTGTAGCAATTGCATACAGTGCCAGTCTGTCTGCTATTATATCTATCCACACCACAATCATTTTTGTTTAGCAGCCCTGTTATAACCCCATTAGCAATTACTTATAAGCAAGTACTTCCTCTCCTGGAAGCATGATTTGCTTGCATGGCACACTAAAAGGTTTTTTAAGAAAACCGATTCATTGGTGTGTATGTGTGTCTCTGTGTGTGCACGACACCCTGTTCTCTTTTTATAAGAGAGTGCATATTACAAAACCTCTATGCTGAAAGCAGAAACAGTTTAATGTTACCTTGCTTATCTCTGCATACTTCATAAGACATAATTAAATGCCTTCTCCATATCATAAAAGGGTCAACATGTCAATCTGTGAGTTTAAAATTGATTACTCTTAGATGTTTAAGCCTGAAAACAGCCCAAAAAAGAAGCCATTTGACTGCTAATTGAGCCATTAATATGCATATTGGTTAACAGCAGAGGATATTTTAATCATCAACTATAGTAGGAAGCCAAGAAGCTGGAGACATTTTACATTTTACAAGCAAAACAAATTTATCAGAAAGTGTGAACCATATTTTATCAGATTTCACAGATTAGATTTTTTTAATATATATTTTTTTTCTAAAAATCTACTTGTGATTCATCATTCCTGGGTTTGCTGAGACTGTAAATGACCACGATAGACGGGTGGATTCCAAGAATGGGGGTGGATTTGGCTCATTTCATTTCAAGCAACGCAGGTCCATTTTAACTAGCACTCTTCAGTAAAACACTAAGACGAGAGTAATGTGGCCAGCCAAGCACTGAGCCCTAATTACTGATATTTTCTGCCAGAATGAGAAGCAACTGGCAAATAACAGGATTACAAAGCTGAACACAAATTAATAAGGGAAGATCAGGAGACGAACACCAGTGTTAAGGCTTTTGCTTGTGACAACAACATGGAACTGGCATGGGAGGGGGACTGGGGTTAATACATATAAAAAACACAAGCAAGTCATTAACAGAAATTTATTTGGGGGCTCTATAATTGGGCCCAGAGATCACTGGAAACCATTAAAATGATCCAAGAAAATAACCAGCAAAAGGACTGCCAGTTTATTTTTATTGTAACAATTTAATATGTCTATACATTTCTGTGTCATATGACCACTTTTAGAGACACAATATATTTTTGAGTCAGGAGCAAAATAAAGTCTCTTATTGGTCTCTGGAACAAAATTGGGCTTCATGTCTTTATTTGTGTCTGTTTGAGAAAAATTAAGCACCATAGTTTGATTTGTCAAGGACAGAAAGTTATAAGATTTACGGGCCCATTACAGAGAAAACATTTATATTTTGCCTTTAGGCTTGTTCAATAATGAATCTAGTGCTAAAAGGAAAACCATTTGAAGTCAAAATTCACTCTTCCGTGAACATGCAATTAAAGTTCATCACTCACAGGCAGTTGGGAAGGCACGCTAATCACTAATAAAGAAGGTGATTCTGGTGAATATAGCATATTTATCCCTACAGGCTCACCTCTTCCTATGAATCCTCATTACACCCTCAGTCACATGTCATAACAGTCAAACACCAAATGTTCGATCACACACTACAGGGAAGAGCCTCCCACGCTCTGAAGTTGTGCCAAGGTAGCAAAACAATTAACAGCTAATAGATTCATTACTCTTACAATCATTCTCAAAGTCAGTGTCTTCACATACAGAGCATTCAGCTCTCTGATCACCAGACATGACACCAAATACTGTTACACATCTGTAAAATCCAGCCAACAATCCCTGGCAATTATGTTCATATATGACTATTTTTCAGTACATGATTTACGGGTTTAACACTCAAACAATCATGAAGCAGCGTGTTGTGTTTTTGTCTTCAAGCAACGTTTCCTTGTAACGAAGTTATTGATTATTTTGTTCATATTTCATATGTAAAGTGAGGCAGCACTCCAATTTGGCCATGAAAAAAATAAATAAATCAGCTGCTGAATTATTATTTAGTTCTTGTTGTTATTTTTCACAATTTGGGTTGTTTGGTCTGTGTTTTACGTCGATGTCTATTTGTTTCCTGTTTTATTTTTAAGTTGTCTTTGTCTCTTAGTTAAGTATTGCTTAGTGTCCTTTTGCCTGACTACCTAATGTGTTTCACCTCCTCACTCCCTCCCTGTCTGTGTCATGGCCCTCCATTTTGTTCAGTCCTTGTCAGATTGTCATCATGTATGTCGATATTCTGCCCATTTGTATGTATGTTTTCACACTTGGACAGTTAACTCCTTCCTTTGTTTGAACTTTTGCCAGCAGCAAAGCAGCTCTGTCCAAGTAAGCCTGATAATTGTTTGTGTAATTAAACATCATAAACTATATCCTCGCTCTCTGGTGTCTTGCATTTGGGCCCTAAATCTCTGTTTAACTTACTCAGCACTCGGCCAATTCTAATATTAATTTAATTCTTAAAATTCTGAAGGCTGGCTTATTATTGACTAAATAAGTTAGTATCATCTTTCTTTTACAGTTTGATCACCATGAAATATGTAAATTTTGAGGTGAATGAAAGAGTTGGTTTGGTGAGTTCAACTGTATTCATTGGAGAGAACTATGACCTGAAATGACATTAAAGCTGGGTAAGTAGCTTGCAAAACAAGCATGTGTGGGAGCTTCGTAGGTGACAGAAGAATAACTCAGCTGAGAACTTGTTACGTTACATAAGGCTGAAATTCAACTGTGTTCATACAATATCATCCTGTGTCCCTGAGCAAGATACTTAACCACTAGTTCCTCCAAAGGCGTGCAACCTCTAAAATAAATAGAAATTATAGTCGCTTTGGATAAAAGCGTCAGCACACAGAACACAAATCGAAATTGGTAAGATATGAGTAAAGGAAATGTCAGCTAGCTGCTAGGCTAATTTATGAAGTGCAAAATGCCATAGGCTTATGCAAATAATGGTGAGTAGCAAGCTGTAGCAGGTGTAACCCCAATAATCTTGGTATTTGACTAAACATGTCACAGTCTGGCTGAGAGTGAGTTTTGGCTTTTAGGGAGGGGCAACAGCGTAAAACAAGAGCATCACTGCAAAACGGAACTTGGCACAATAATTTTTTTCTTACTTATCGTGTTGTCATGATATTTGGAAGTGAAATTATAATTGAAAATAAAGTTTGACTATTTGCCCAGCCCGCATCTTGGGACAAATTAAGCGACCTGAAAATAATCAGATGCCCAGACAGAAACATTTGCAGAGGGAGAAACAGAACAAAACAAAAACAGAGTTTTAAGTACACTGCCATGCAGAACAGAGCTGCATAAAACAGAAGCGAGAATAAGAATGCGACAGAAGTCTATACAAGAGTGAGACAACAAACGGCTAAACAGTAGAACAGAGCAGGGTGAGGAGGGGAGTGCTGGAAATGCAAACGAGAAAGAGACACAAACACAGCAAAACTGGGAGTTGGTGTTCTTTGTGTTCTGAAATGAAGAGGAATAAGAAGAAATGGATGCAGGCCTGGAGGGNCAGAACACTGTGTACCAGCACATTATAGTCTGAAATTACACGGGACACAATCTGTCCTCGCTCCCTGCTACAATTCAATTCTTACCCAGGATTCCTATTTGTCTCTCCCTCGCCCAGCGACAACTGAAGAACCTATTTTCTCCCCTTTCTCTCTCTTTCTTTCTTTCTCTCTCTCTCTTGGTGCAGTGATGACAGCTCTACCATATTAAGAGTGTAAGAACTGCTATGACTGGACATCTGCAGGTGTGTGTGTGCGCGTGTGTGCACACACCGCCTCTCAGAATCCATTATCTCTGCAGGTATCGAGATCACATCCAAAAGTCTTGCAGGCTGACCAATCACTGCCAGCACAGGCTTGTCTGTCTGTGTGTGTGTGTGTGTGTGTGTGTGTGTGTGTGTGCCTGTATGAATATATGTGGGTGTCTCTTTGATCTCTGGCTGTCCTTGCCGTGCTCCCCATCTCTCTTTCTCCCCCTCTCTCCTGTAAACACACATACACCACACACAGAGCGGCCTGTGTTGGCAGTTGGCAGTAACACACACACACACAGACACAAACACACACACAGTGAGAGCCCCCAGCTGTTTTCAGTCTCTCTTCTGTCGAACTGACAGACACTAAGCAGACGGATCTCTTCAACTTGAGCCGTCAGCCTGTCCTCCTCCCTTCTGCCCTCTGACTGACCCATCCCCCCCATTTCCCTCTCTATCTTGCTTTCTTGTTGTTGACTTCCCTCCTGTTCCTGTTTTGTGTCTTTCTCTCCCTCTCCTTCCCCGCCCCTGTCGGAGTCCACATTCCTCTCTCTCACCTCCTCCAGACCATCTGACATTCTCTCACTTATTTGTTTGGCTCCCTTCAGTTACTGTATGCAAAGTGTAAGTTAAAGGGAAAACAACACTTCTAACATTTAAATGAGACATGATTTTGCTTAAAAACAAAATACTGATCATTCACTGTTGCATCACGAACGATGAAACTAATAAAACCATTAATTAAATTTACAAGAACTAGACAAGTACACAGTTTACAGTAGTTTAATGATATAATGGTTGTGCATGTCATTGCCATTGGGATAGCTAAAGTTATTGGGAAACTTTCTTGAACATGAATGTCTGTGCCAAATTTTATGGCTATCCGATCAATTGTTGTTGATCATTTCACTTAAAACTCAAAGGAGGAAAATTCAGGGGATCAAAAGTCATTAGGATTCATCCTCTGCAGAACATGAATGTGCAAAAATGTATGGCAAGACAACAGCTGTTGAGCTATTTCAGTCTGGGCCGACCAGCACAGGCATTGCCACAACAAGCCACGCTGCTAACATGGCTAAAAATCCATGATTTTTTACAAAGCAAACATTTTTCTAAATTATAGTTGTTCTGACAGGAGCTTAGGACAACTGAGGTAAATTTATCTGAGAATCCAAAGTGGTTTAGCACAGACATGTACATTAAAAGCCAATAAGCCTGGGAAATTACATTTTTTAATTAACTGCTCACTGTGTCTGGTACATTATGAAACTCTAAACTGTTGAAGACCAAATATGATTAAAGTACTCTGTACTAACAAGTATTGAAGAATATTCAAATGATCAGTAACACAGAGCTGCTCAAACATCTAAAATGAACATGTTAAAGACAAAAAAGGAATCAGCAAGTCATCTGTCTTGTGTTCCTAATTTCTATTATAATACTGCATTTTCTTTACTTTTCCCCTTCTCTCTTATAGTTCACTTTTACGACACATCGTGCCTCTTATCATCTGTCTGCTGGCCTTTTGACTCCAACAGTATGTCACCACATTCTACTTCCAGTTTGACAGTCTTATCAGCCTGAGGATAGACAAGCTGAACTAATGTAGTGGGCGGTGAAGCAGCTGCCCTATTTATGTTTTCCATGAAAATGAGACGGCAAAAAATAATACGTATGTAATAATGTTTTATTTTTAACTAATACAGTAAGTGCACTGCCCGTAAAGGTAATGTGACAAAAACATTGCATGTGGAGTGGTCAATTGAAGAACACTTTTATGTTAGTTTGCTTGTTTAAATTCTTTAGTATGGGACAAAAACAAACAAACTGTTCACCCATTTACCTCTAGTGGTATTGTATTATGCAAATAGTTTTGGTTTTATTTAACTATGTTCTAAGATTTGCGCTACTAACCCAATACAATGTTGGTGAATGGAATTTCTTATGTAGTGCTCACAGCATTGAACAATTACATTTAAAATATTAAACAGCTACATCTCTTCCAGAATCAGTGTCCTTATTTCACAGGAAATATTTTCTCAGTAGAAAGTTATTCCAATGAAAACTGTTCACAATGGAATTTGTGGATTTTTATTCACTGTATAAAATGTTACTGCTGATTGTTTTTGGGGTTGTTTTTTATGAAAAGTATGTTTACTTGACAAAAAATGATTTTTGTAATTTGGGTAAACCACTTCTTTAAGAGGGGTGTTGGACCTGCCCAACTATTATGTTATAACACTGGCCATCATTCACACTCAGGGTACAAGCAACATGAAACAGTAATGTCTAGCTGAACAGGTGTTATAGTTGACTAATATTCTAGACCACACTATTAGGCCAGAAGTATTTGGACACAAATCCATTCTCCCATCCACATACCTTTTTTATATAGGTCAATTATGGACATTTATTTATGCTGTTTTAGACAATCGTGTGGTTCTGAGCTGCCTCAACACAAACAAACATGCGCAAAGCCAGTCCATAAATGGGTTCCCAGTGTGGTGTGGAAGAACTTGCCACTCAACCCCATCCATCACCTATGGGATGAACTGGAATGTCAACTTCAAACCAGACCTTATCACAGTAAATCGGTGTTGGACCTCACTAATGCATTTGTGGCTGAACGGGAACAAATCAATGCAGTGAGACTTCAAAATCTTGTGGAGGGCCTTCTTTGAAGACCAAAGACTGTTAAAGCAGCAGATATTTGTCCACGATTTTGTCAGCCAATTAATACTTTTAGAGGAGTTGTAATTTTAGAAGTTATCTGCCATGTTGTCAGACCTTCCAATGTGTTAAAAGCTCATTTTAAAGATGCACATCATAAATATTTACTACAACAGTAGCATAGATAGATTCAAAACATTAATTGAACAAAAATGTGAACACTAATATAGTGTTGACCCAAGACAGCTCCAAAACAGACAACCAGTATGTGGTTTATCAAACTACAGAGGAAAAAGCCTATTTCTCCTTCCGCATATGCCCCCTGTTTATAAGACTGTCGTTGATCCTCACCTTCCCTGAGGCTCATCCAGCTCTCTCGACTCTACCTCTCTTCTCGTGCATACCCCTCCTCTCTCTTCTCTATTTTTGTCCCCCTTTCTCTCTTAGTCTTAGTTCTCCCCTCACTCGCCCACATTTTCTCAAGGTCAGCCTCCCGCTCTCCTCTCTCAGATACCCATTGTCCCTGTGCCACTCGCTCTCTCCCCATCTTTATCTTTCATCTCCATCATTTTGTGCACTCCTCTTCATCTCTTGCCCTCCACGCAAGTTTTTCCACCTTTCATCTGCTCCTGGCCTGGAGTCAGCCACATGCATCGCTCATTTTCCTCAAAGCCCTGCTGCTTGTTTTGCTTCTCATTTAGTCCTTTTTTGAATACTTTCTCTTCTTCAACACTTTTTTCAAGTTTTCCAGAAGAGCAATTGTCACATGATCTCTGTCACTGGTATGATAGGTTCTTCAAGAAAGGCATTTGCCTAAAAAACCTTAGGGTCAAGACCTGTGTAAGCTATCTCGTGGCCCAACTGTATTGTTAATCAAGACTATGTTTTTTCCTATGATGTAACTTTATTTGTAATGTCACTATATGCAGACTCTCCGTGTTACTTTCATTTCACCTTTCAACTCTTCCACCTAATATGCACCTTGTGACATAAATGTATTGGCAATTTAACATGCCAGTCTCACATCTGTATAAACCTCAGTCACTTTCTCATAAAAGTCATCACAGCAATCTCACTAGGTCAGACCTAGAAATATTTCTGCAACACTTCCAACATGGCATGAGTATGCCAACTGAATGCAGCCGGATTACCAAGTAGACCACAGCACAAGGTAAAATACAGAGAGAAATTAATTGCATGGTTGCTCTGTCTTATTAAGAGCACGGTTATATATTTATGACTCAATTTTCAACTGATGTGCACAAAAAATAAATAGTTTAATGAACCGTGAAACACTTTTTTTATATTTTAAGATGAGTTTGAAAAATATTTTTCTTTTCGTGGCACCAAGGGAAAAAATATCACACAACCACCAGACCAGCTGTTTTACTCTGTCTATATCTGAATATCAAGCCAAAGTCTTTACATACAGCATGTGGGCAAATCTGAATAAAACGAGACTCCCATCTTAAGGGCTTGTGCACTGTCAAACCTTAAAAAATAGGCAGCAGCGTTTGCTCTCTAATAACATTAATTGATGAAAATACTGAGAAAATCTATTAGTGCTTTTACAGAGCACGTCGTGCTGACGGTCCCTCGCGCTCATGATGGTCATTAATTAAGGCTTCAACAGAGAAAAATGTTTAAAAATCCATCGCTGATGAAGCCTTTGAGATAACTGAGAACACTTCTTCATTTTATTACTTTTTAAACTTAGTGCTTTTTCCAGCAGCACGGCTCTCTCTCGGACACCAGGTGGCCAATATCGCAAAGGATTGTGGCTCTATTCACCTTATTTTCCACGACAACAAGGGAGACGCCATTGCGTTCGTTTTGTCATCCAACTTCCGGCAAAGCGGGATC